>DVQG01001239.1:0-11320 GCA_018231605.1 Papilio ambrax
AGGCAACGCATTCGCTTTTGCGAATGTCAATGGGCAGCGGTCGCTTTGCCAGTTTGGCGGATTCAGGTGGCCGCTTGCTTTGCCACCTTATGATATAAAAAAATACTGTTTATTGTCTTATAGGTGGCAACTCGCATCATGAGGCAGTTGATCGAGCAGTTCAGCGCTGGCGACCTCTTTGGTAGGGAAAACTATGAGTTTTACGCTCGTGTCACTGGTCGTATACTGCGCGTTAAAGATGAATGGATCTGCTCGTTCAGGGATCCCCCGCCGCCAAGACATCACCGGGATCAAGAGGCGTATGCACGTGAGTCGATCATTTATTCACTTATAATAGGGGTTACCAACCTTTTCATTAAATTGATATTTTTTTAATGTTTATTGCGGTGTTATACGTGCCATTAAATAATTTTGACTGATTACGTCAATTACACGGCGGTAATGACATCGCGTTCGCTTCTGTTGTACTTCATACTTTTTTGTTGCGTTTTTATGATCATTGAGGTGCCCATAATATTGTGTCGTGTGCCATTTATAGTGGCCAGTAGTTCGCCATTCCTGCCCTATGACGTCAGTAAGGCTTAAGAAACTTCTTAGTGAGAGCTTTGTATTTAAACTATGTTTTTATTCTCGTTTTCAGGGCAATTGTCTCTGGAAGCGGAAAAAACATGGCTGCAATGTGAATGCGATCGTTGGGGCAACAAGTTCAATCTCGAAGGTATGGTCATTCACTTATTACCAGGGATGTTAAACCTTTTTGATAAATGTGTAGTTTAAATTTAAATATTAAAGCATATAAAAACTTAAAAGCTTCTTAAATTACGAAAGAGTTAATGAATATTTTTTGTACTGATTAATATAAAATGTTTATGATCCCTGACTTTTGGAATAATAGTAATAATAGTCAATAATGCGTACGTTTTCCGCAGGTCGTCCCAACAACTCCCGTTTATAGTATTAAATAGTCAAGTTAATGTAAAAAAAATAAATTACTGTAAAATTCAATAAATCGGTGAGTTCCGGTTTTAATTTGTAAAAACATTAACACAATCATCGCGGTTTTAACCTGTAACGTCATGTTATATCCTGACCGGGGTTTTGGGTTTTCGGTAGCACGTAGCGTTGTAATTTGAACACTATTTGTACTAATATTAGAATACATTTTGTAACGGACCATCCGGTTAGAGGTTAATTCAGGTATAAGTCGAGTTTTTATACATAGAAATAGTAGGTAAATAATATAATGTATCCTTTTAAATAGGTATTTCATCAACAATATCTGGGACAAGTCCTAAGTGTTCAAAATGTGTAATTAATTGTTTGTTCCTAGGGTTGTCAAAATTTGAAATAATTTCCTTTCATGTTGAATCAATTATTTTTAGGGCTGTCAAAATCTGAGACTTACTTTCATTCAGTTTAATTTTTTTTTTTGTCAATTATAGACAAGTTATTAGATCCGGTGTGGATAAGTCAAACTAATTTATTATATCTCACCAACGCCTTCCAGTTATTGTCAAAAAATACTACAAGACTCTCTTTCATTTATGCCATTTTCTAAATCCATGGAGGTTTTAAATATTTTCAGACAGAATCAACAGATAGCTATCGACCTAAATATTCTTTCGGACCAATACCAATAGAGATGTTTTCCTCGTTTCTGAGTACAAGCGTGTTTGTCCAGGGTTGTCGAAGTCGGAGGAGTGCCAGTCGATGCCGACGCTGGCGAGCGCGGGCGCGGCGGCGGCGGGCGGCGCGCTCGGCCTCGGCATCATCCCCGAGCACAGTCTGCTCGACTCCTGCACGCGACTCTCTATATCGCTAGAGGAGAGCGTCTTCAAGGTAAGGGGGAAATTTAAAAATAGTAAAAAATATGCCTATGTCATTCAGCGATAACGTAGCTTTTCAATGATGAAAGAATTTTTTTAATCGACCCCGTAGTTTTTGAGTTATATTAATACATATAAAAATAACAAATCTTTCCTCTTTATAATATTAGTGTGGACGTAGTCACGGCAGCTGACCCTCAATTTAGCTTCTTTGCTGCTTGTAGTTTTTGTCTCTTTCCCACATGACTATTTTTTTAATTAATTTACCCCCTAAGTTTAATAGCGAATAGCGAGCGAGAATATTTAGTCGTAAATGTAGGGGGTTTTTACTTTTTTTCGTTAACAAGCCTAATCATTACGTTTATTGAAGGAAAATAACAAAAAACCATAGAACGAGCAACAAACTTTGCGTTTAAATGGTACCTACTGAGGTCCTCTACCTCCACAAAACCGTTGATCTGTCAGTTAAGAATCACCCTGTATATGTTTTACATTCCAGGTGTCTGTGAGTTCGTCGTCGCAGTCTTCGTGCAGCAACTCCAGCCCGCACATGACGCTGGAGGAGTTGCGAGCTATCAACAAGTACGCGGAGAGCACTAAGAGCCTGTCATATTTGCCTCAGGTATGTTTATGTATTCGATTGTGACGTCATAACTTCCAGAAACTTCCATATGACCGACATCTGTTGATATCGGTCCAGGACTTTCCATATTTTAATAGCTATGTTTCTTTGATTTAATGTTTTGCTAGGTTTGAGAATAGTTCAGGGTAATTTTGACAATTATGTTTAATGAGATATGATAATTTGAGTTTTAGTATCAAAATAATGAAGTTAAAGGGTTTTGAAATATGGTTGGTAGTAAACGAATTTAGTAAACACGGTAAAGGAAAAAATTAGGCATAAGTAAGAAAGAAACAGTTAAGTAGAATTCGATTCTTTGGGAATATATTTTTTTTATGGGTGGTACATCAAAGATTAGAAAAAAAATAGCTAGGACTTTTAATTTCTTTTTAATAGTGTAATAAAGCTCTTTAATGATTTACGTACTTTCGAACTCAATAGTGATTACTCCATATTTGTGTTTAAATAATTTAGTTTAAATTGTATTTTTAAATTCTAGCGCACACTAAAGGATCTGTTGTTTGAGTAATGGTGACGTGATTTACCTCAGTAGCCCACCTCGTAGTGTCCGTTTCCACTAAGAAAACATGTCTTCTATTGTAACTTAACCACTAGCAAATACAATATCATAGATATATAATGTATAGATGTTCATACAATTACGTCTAATTGAGAATTAAGTTGTGTAAATCATTGTAAATGACAAAACTGAGGTATTTTACTACCGAAGAGTGGCCTTTTGTCACTTTTGTGCTTAAATGCGGTATCTGTCAATTATATATCTATGATTCATAGAATATAATCACGTAAGAATATTTTTAATCTATGTCTATGATGTTCGAAATTTAAATTCGGTCAAATGCGGCCAGTATTTGTTAGTGGTCTGTGTAAAAAATGCATGACGAATCTGTCTCCGTAATAAAGGTATAATCTGTGGTTGCCCTTTTTAGTATTGTTTAGATGATTTTTCCTATAAGTTTCGGTCCATTGCGTATATGAGAAATATGATTTACTGTAACTGTCGATCTTTTGTGAAATGAGCCAGTTTTTATTCTCACTAAGCATATTATTATCAGCTAATTTTGAATTAAAGGATTTTTAATTTTATATACATGCACTAAATTAGTTTTGTAACATCCATTTTCCATTTTTGTCCATTAAAAAAAAAAACTTCATGTACTAACCTAACATGTAAATCTATCTAAAACCTAAATAATACACTAAAACCATGAAAAACAACGATTTGATTCCAAATTGTGTTGTTTTCATAGATTTTCGGAAATTATTAAAATTTTATTACATTCGTTTATTTCAAATTTGTTGATGATACGCCTAGTGAGATTATAAATGGATGAGTTTTTAAAATAATCGGTATAATATGAAGAAACGCTTTACCTAGATGCTATTGCGAGAATGTGTATTATTTTTGTGTGCGGGTAACACTGGCTTTATGCACACGGCACGCGGCCGTACCCAATGGTTCGTGAATTTATTTAGTAGGCAACACTGCTTTAATTGTTCAAATTTAGTTCCAAAAACGATGTATTATGATTATGACTGTGATATTTTGTCAATTTTTTAATTATTAATGATTGTGTTTTTATTATGATTAACGGAGTATTAGCGTATATTAAATGTTGTAAAAGGGTACGGTATTTTCATCTTAACCCATCCTTTATTATGCACTAATTGGAACTAATAAAATTTGACACTTCCGTTTCATTTCATCTTAATGTGATAATAACAATATTTAACATAACACTATATGACTAAGTACAGACAAACACTTTGTATAAATCTTATGTAGTTGTTATGGGGAACAGGCCTAGTACAGTCGCAAATAAATAAAAAAAATTCCTGACATGTGTAAGTATTGTACATACACAGCTTTAGTAAATACAAGAACGTAAAGACACATATCGACGTATCAAAACACCATTTTTATTAATACTAATAGATAAATTACTTTTCTAACGGTGAGAGAATTTTTTAAAATCGGCCATGTAGTTTTGAGTTATTTCAATACATACAAAAAATCCAAATCTTTCCTCTTTATAATAGTACAGATTTTTCAAAACTTTCAAAACAAATATTGAAGAAAATTTAACAATTTCCCATTCATTTATATGTAGGAAACGACTTACTACTTTTCATTTCTAATTACGTCAGATTGACAACTGACAGATGTCAAAATGTATTTGGTACTTAGTGATGAAGTAAATTAGAAGAGTCGAATGGCGATATGCAGGCTAAGCGGGTACAGGGCGACAGTACTAGGCTACGCGGGGAGGCAGGCGGTAGCGCGGGGGGTGACGTTGCGGTGGTGCGTAGGTGCACGAGCGGCAGCGGGCGCGGATGCGGACCCGCTCCGAGTGGTTCCTGCAACCCGCCGCATCGCTGGACGCGGGCCGCGCGCGCGCCGGTACGCCGCACGAGCCCCGCCCCGCGACATGTCTAGCCCCGCCCCACGCCACGCCCCACGCCCCGCCCACTTGCGCGGGGGAGGCGCGCGACGAGAACACCGCCCTCTACCTGCTTGTGGCCTGCCTAGAGTTTTTGTTCTGATCGCCCCGGTACTGTGTCAGTGTTAACTAACATCGCATCTGGCTTTGCTCTCCTACCGCTTACGGTGACAAGGTGGAATAGGGACGGTCTAATGTAAGTAACCAGGGTCTCAGTTCTGCTAAGCAATGTTGTAATTCACTACATAAGGCACAGCGATTAACAAAATAAAATCAATGCAGTATTATACGTGCATGATCGGTGTCAACATGTCATTATCAATGTCAAAATGTCGTGATCGGTGTCAACATGTCATGATCGGTGTCAACATGTCATGATCGTTGTCAAAAATTCAAATTAACAAACGTCAAAACAACTCGCCAATAGAGCGTTAGTACAAAGGGAGCTTATGCACAGCAAGGTTTAACACCGCAAAACATTTACATCGTGCATTATTTTAAAACATTTTTAAACACCACACCATTGTCAAGCAGGCTAGTTTCACAATAAGTTTGCAAGAATAATTCTGTTTACAAACTAAATCACACTAAATTTAAGTATTAAATTGGCATATTTATTCAAGGAGAGAAAAGTCTTGCTTAACAGCACATGGTACGGGGGCCGGCTTGCATGCTTTGCACATAACACGTTTACTGCTACCGAGTATGGGTACTAGCGCACATTTTTCATTGCCAACAATATTTGGCAAGTCCAGTAAATGCAGCAAATCTTTAGATGAAAGCGTTTGAAATGTAGCAGAGAATGTGTTAACACGTTCTCTGCCAGTCTCGTCTTGCGATGTCACTAAGTAATTATCGTGGCATTTAACGTGTTTATTGTTTCACCTTTCTGTAACTATATCCTAAATCTTTTTGTTTGTCTTGTGTTTTGTTATGTGCCTGTTGGTTATGCGTATTTTGTATTTATGTATGGATGTTATTGTGTCTAAAAAAGAGACGACTCGAGAAAGATATTAAGTATCAAATGTGTTAAGTTTTTACTCGTTTTATGTCGTAGGACGTCTGACCGAATTCTAGATTTTTCTTTAACCGAATTACTTTAGTGATTGTCTTAAGTTACTTGAAATGTTGTAATTTGTTGTAAATTACTTAAGAAATGTTGAAAAAGTCGTCTAAGGGTTCCCGTAGACTTGACTTTTAGTCGTCGTTGACATGTATGAGCGAAAATTGCACCGATGTGATTTTAGTCTGACAGAGACTAAATTATCGGTAGTTAAAAATTCTATAGTCTGCGGGGGCTCTAATTGTGTGATTTGTTGGCTCTTTCTATTCAGAGTGGATGACAAGGAAGACATATATCTCAATACAAGTAAATTGATACCGTTACTAAAATATTTTATTCTTATATTTTTCACCACTTGAGAGAGCGGATTTTTATCGCGAATAAAATTGAGCCTTACCCGATTGAGTTAAGGTTTATTTGTTGTTTTAGGTGTTTTGTACGGCTACGTGTAAAGTATAATTAAACCTTTTTGTTAGTACAATAAAGCTCAATTTTATTTGCTATAAAATTTGACTCGCTCTCAGTCCTGGTTTGTTTGAAGGGACCTTAATAAGTTATGCTTGTATGTAATTTTATGCTCCTTTTTGTGTTGAATATAATCTCTTGATATATAGAGATAAGATACACATGTCATATATCATCATTTAAATATATGTCGGTTTGTTTCAATATCGCACTTTTCATATGTCAGAGAGTTTTGATAATGTTTGGTTGCTCTTCGCTTGTAGTGGTATAGCATATTTATATATATGTTTGTTGTTGTGTTTTCGTGGATTTTTCAATTACTTTTTTTAATCATTGAAATAGCAGGCATATCGAAATTAATAAACTGTTTTGATATGGAAGTAATTCAATGGTATTCTGTTTGACGATTTTGAATGATTTACCAAAATTTTAGAATGTCGATTTTTTTATTATCGATTTTTATATTGGAAAATCTATTACAATCGTCATTGGCGTAACTTTGTAAGGAGGGATACTTTCCTTTGTTACAATTACGTTTTGTGTTTATTGTATTTTAGTAATATTTGTATTATATACGTGTGTAGGGTGCGCTGGGTGCGCTGGGTGCGAGCGGCGCGGGTCGCGGCGGCGGTCGCGGCGCACGCGGCTGTGCGCGGGCGGCGCCGCTTGTCGCGTCCTCCCACACTCCGACACTGAGGTCCCGCTCGCTTTCCAGCCTCGTAAAGTGACCGCATGACGCACACGCACCGGTATCACGCAATTCACTACACAACACACAAACTGTACCTTATAGTGGTCCTCAAAATATTCAAGTATTTGTGGAATTGTTGCCCAATTATATATACTATACTTTATAGAAGCCCCCAAAACAACTCATCAAGTAAACTGTTGAGGAATTTTTTGCCAAATTAGCCCCATACCACTCTAATATTTAGTCCAATCTGGTTTATTAAGTGGAAATGTTGCGCTATTTTTGACCAGTTAGCCCCATTCCACTCAATGAAATATTGTAACCCAAGTAGGTACACATGGCCCTTCCATTTACGATGGCTTGGATTGATTAATATTAGGCCTGCCATAGATGAGTAGCTTCAAGAAGTCGGCGTACAGCCGCGAGGGTAGACGCAAATTGTGGTCCGTGTATGGAGAACGTTAATTGCTAAATAATATCCAATGCTGACTGCTTGAAACTGTCGGTACCGACTGTTTCTAGCACTCAGTATTCGACTGCCCTTTTTATAAAAAAATTAAATCGATTATTTTTAGTGATAATTTTAATTTTGGAACTGCTTTGTATAAACCGTAAATATTTTTTAAAAGCTGGATACACAAAAATTATAATTTCAGTATTAAATGATTGTTTTTTTTGTAAGACACAATCGACTTTTGACACAAAATTAGCAAAAATGCTTTATACCAAAACGCTCTCTACATTTTTTCCAGGAATATTAGTAATATAAGATATTTTTTATTTATGGTTATGTTTATCGTTCTTCCATTTTTTTTAATTTTTCTTTTTATCGAAGTCGTAAAATCAGACTGTCATAGACTATCTGTATAAAATAGTTAGTGCCATTACAAATACTTTAAAAAAATTACAGTTCGTATTCAACTAAAAAATATAATTATTTGTTCCGTTGAAAAGTAACGTTTAATAAATATAATTTACTTGACCTCTATTATAATAAACAGTTATCGAAACGGTTTTTGTAAACTGGTGATTGTATAAAAATATTTAGTGGTTTCGATAAAAACCACTAGAATTAGGAGTGAGAGCTTCATCACACATTCCTGTAAATACATTTATATTAGATAATTGAAAAAATTAACTTTTAGAATTAATTATTAGGTAACTAGTTTGTTTTTTCGTTTTAGCATGGTGTTTTTGACATTAGGTAGATTTATTGTTCGTTTCCTGTCAATAAATCTTTGACAAGAATTACGGTAAAAATAGGTTCTATGTTATGTCAAAATCATCATGCTGTAATGGAAAAAAAAAAACAATTTAATAAGTATTTGAAATCTTCCGACTTTCTGTATATTGTATAGTTTTGCATTTCTCTCTACCTCAATAAGATGAAGTAAGTTTTTGCTCCCGCAGAGCAATTAAAAGCAATATTTGGAATTATTAAGAAAATATACGAATACTAAAAACTGACCAAGTAAAGACTGAATATATGAATGCATTACGCGTGTACAATGAAACTACACTGTTAAAGGGGGTGGGGGTAGGAAAAATAGAGGAGGGTCTTGATCCCATTTCTTCCTATGGTTATTTTCCTAGTTAAAACAAAAAACTTCAATATTTAATTTACTATACTCGTATACTGGATTAGAGGTATTTTTTTAATTCACGTAAGATTTGGTCATTATGACGTCACTGGTCCGTAACAAAAATTGGGGAACAAAGAGATGCATTTAAAAGTCTTTGTTATTGTGCACGCGTAATGACATTCATAAGTAAAATTTCAATAATCCGTATTATTTTGTAATGTAAAAAAATCCTAATTTTTTCACATTTTTTTCTTTAATATTTTACTATTGGTACTAATAACCAATAGTAAAATTTTGTGTTATGTTGTGTTTTGTGTTAAACTAAAAAAATGTGAAAAAATTTAGATTTTTTTTCATTTTTTTTTAAATAAATAATTGGTGCCTATCAAATGTTACCTTTTAAAATTAACTGATTGGTTGCAAAGAAGTCTATTATATACAGTACAAAATAAACGGAATCGAATTTAATATTTCATGTTTTTCTAAATACAAGATTTTTCTGGTATTTTTTTACCTATACGATTACTAGGTGCTAGGTATTTGTGAAATCTCTTATGAATATTGTAATTATTTCTTAATATAGACTCGGTATGCAGTTTTATGACTGTAAAATGTCTGGTTAGAACAATTTGATAGTATTTTAATGTAAATTGTGTTTTAAGGTAACGTTTTTTCGTTGTTATGCACATTCGTTCGCACATTTACTGTTTATTTCATTTGTAATAATTTTAAGTTTGTTATAGCAGGTATTTGGTTGAAGGAACTTTTAACAGAGACCCGCAAATATTTTTTTTTTAGTTATAAAATTATTTTTCATTTAAAACAGAGTTAAAATCCGCATTAGATATATTATAAAATAAATTATTCCTTAATCGGTCAATAAATTAGTTAAATGTTTTGTCAATTTAGGCCGGATTTTCTAAAAAAAAGTTCCTGCTATTTTTTTATTCTAGATTTTAAAGCCTTCCATGTTTATAAGGTCTGCTGTTTTAGTTTATTTTTAGCAAAAGGCAGCTCAATATATTTTTGTTATAAAGTATTCGTGGTTCTTGTGGGTTGTAGTTAGCCATATTAAGTTTAGCATTTTCTTGTAAATAAGGGACCTAGACATCGGGTCTTAACACCCTAGGTAATCCTAAATTATTTTAGTCTTACAGTATTTCTGAATTGTCAAATAATGGACCCGTTTTGACAAAAAAATTTAAAAAACGTTTTTTTTTTTCGAAATTCGTATGTTTTCGATAAACGTGTTTACTACTGTCATGACCTCAAGACAACTTTGTAGGTGGTAATTGTTTTAATTATGTTTTTTTCTTTTTTTTATGAAAAAAAATGTTAACTCATCTATAGGTATATTTTCTGTTCATAAATAAACAGGTTGAATGTCAATTTTTTATTTGTTAAAGCGGGTCTTTTTTATGTCGATTAGAGAAGCATTTTTGGATGTAGGCATCCAAATTCTTGTGTTCATTGACTTAGGTATTAAATTAGACAGTAAATGTACGCTGGAGTTGGCACATCCGGCACAAGGTTTCGCTTGTTTCAGACGTGCCAAGTCAAAGCTCCCGGTACTATGTAGTTTTATTCGCCCTCACAGTATATGTTAACGTTGGTTTACACTGACGTTTATAATGTTTTTTTTAACAAGATTATTTTCTTGTAAATCTTTTATGTTAGGTAAACATACGTTTGTAAATTATTTCTATGGGGGTTAGAATGTATGGTTTATTAAAAAAAAATTTGTTTTTTTTTTATTTCAACAGTTAGGTTTTTTTTGAACAGTTAGTTTTTTTTCGTTTGTCAGTTTTAGTTTTGTTAAAAATTAAATTTGTACATTCTAACCTATAAAATTAATAGTTTTTAGAAACAATGCAAAAATATTGTATTAATCTTTGCACGTTTTTATAATTTTATACTTAGTAATTCACGAAAAACTATTATTAATAAAATTTATTATTATATTTACTAATGAAATTGTAAAAATGTTAAGGCCTTGTATAGAATATAATTTGTAAGACTGTTTCATATATTTTGTATGTTTTTTTGTATTTTGCTATCACTCGAATATTAGTTCGTTATCATTCCACCGAAACGAGTAAACACAAGTTGCTTGAGTATTATTTTGTGAAATACAATAGGTTTTTTTTTTTGGTTTTGTAAGAAAATTTAAGAGCTTTAACGTATTTGTAGCAAAATTTGTATTGAAAAATGACCGGCAACATAACAATGAACTAATTTTTTTTTTTTCGAATAAAGAATATAATTTTTCTTTTTTCATGAGTAAAGCAAAATTATACTTTGTTTCAATCGTACTATTGGTTTCTCTTGCTGAATTTAAAAAAAAAGTGGGAGCATTAATTTAGAAGTTTAAAGCGAGGAAACAAATAATTAACATACTAGCTTTTTACCGCGATTTCGAGCGTATTAATAAATCTAGTAAATAGCATTATGTGTTCTTCCAAACTATGTTTTTCAACTGCCAAATTCAAACTGCCAAAATCTCCTAAGATTCATACATCCGTCTAAACTTTCGCATTTATATAGTACTAATAATAAAAAAAAACAAAAGTAAGTAGCCTATGTGTTCTTCCAGACTGTCCTCTACATC
>DVQG01001240.1:0-11319 GCA_018231605.1 Papilio ambrax
TACAGTTTTTAACGTAAGCGTGTAATCTTTGACTAAATTATCGCACAACTGTTGTTCGATTGTCGATTGTTTCGCAACCCATTCAACTGTTTAGTTGCACAACCATAAATCGAGTAGTGTGCGCACATCCATTTAAGCTCATAGAAATCAAAGCGTGACTAAACAGTTTATAAATGTGAGAATATTAGAAATGCATCAAATATACTACTGTAAAAATTCAGACCATTGATATTACAGTGAGACCCTCGAACAGTTTATTGAAGACTATTTATTTTTATTACATCATACATAAAAACAATATAAAGACAAAGGTTATTGACTTTCCTAACAAAAATTTTCTCAACATAAAACCTTCCTCAGAAGACGTGTTAAAATTCTTGTCGCTTTTCCTTTTACAAAATTAAATTCCAGCTGCAGAATACTTTAGACTTACAATAATACTTTAAACTTTTTAAAAATTCCATTAAATTCTCCAAAACAAAATATGCATTAAAATTCATTACAAAGTTTTTCTTAAATAAATGTAAAGAACAACATTTTAAGGGTCTTTTTCACTGAACATAGTAACGTTTATCCAACTGACATTACTCTCGGCTCTCGACAAATCAAATTACCTGTATCTCTAGAGTTTACGTTACGCCAACGCTATTTCCACCGAAACGGAAGGATTGTTTAAATTGCATTGAAAGTGACGTACGACCCGAGCTTGTTTCTGTTAAAATATCTCATTGCTTTTGAATTATTTTTATCATTTTGTTACATTGAAAACCGACCTTAAATCAATTTAGATTTAATTGAATTGGCAAAGCACGTAAAGTTTGCGTATTTAAAGTTTTTTTTTACTTAAATCAAGCGAGTTTAGAACTAAATAATTAATTTTTACACTAAAAAGGTATGTTGCTTTTATGTGACAAAATCCAGTTAATTTATAAAAGACAATCTTTTTCTAGACTCTTCTTAGCTGTGAGGGAGACTAAAATTTAAATTAGTATGCATGAGCACTTCATTAATGTAACTTTATAAAATTAGCTTCGCAGACTCTTCCCACATAAATGCTCGCGGGATTTTCATTTAGTTTTGATGAAAACGTAATTCTGTAAAAAAATCATTTTAAAATTACGAATGGATTGAGATAACATTCAAAAGTCGTAGGATTATGTACAAGCAGAACCTAGTTGCAATCTTATAGTCTTAAAATGACGCCATAGGTAGGAAAGATAAAAAATATGTCGACCCGATCACAGGGTGGTTCTGTGTAGTGCAGACTTGTGATGACAGTAACCACGAGTTCACTCATTCAAAGCAGTGCCACCTAGCGGTTGAAGCTTGTCAACACGAGCGCATGTACCTAACGGCCGGACAAACTTAAATGCGGTTTCATTTTAATCCTATCCCGAACTAGATAGTTTAAATTAAACTTACTAAAACGCACATATAAATTAAACTTCGTAATGGTACAAGATCGATAAAATTGTGCTGAAACCAGACCATATAAGCGGATAAATTCAATGATTTGAAGTCAATCAATTCGTACAAGTCCTTGGTTGACTAAAGCCTGGTCTAGTATAGTACACTTTAACATAGGTATCCCGAACACAAATCATTATGCAAATCATTCCTATATCTAGTAAAAATGGACGGTAGAAAATACATGTAACTAAAATGTTTGTTATAACATGTTTTTTGTGGACAGTGGCGCTATGCTATGAGAATACATAAGGACCGCCGGTCGAAACAAAACGCGCCAGCCTTACTAATATGCGGTCTGCTTTGATAACTATCTTCACAATATTTAAAAATAACCTCAGAAAAACATAAGGATTGTCATTACGTAACTTCGAGTCGGGTTCTAATTTCCTTGTCATTTCCTACTTAACTCTAAGTTCCTACTTAAGTTAGATTCATTCTCTCTTCATAGAACATTACACTCAATCTTATTTTTTACTAATGTCATAAATGCGAAAGTTTCGATGGATGGATGTTTGTTAGAGTTTGTAGCTTAAACTGTTGAAGATGTAAAACATAGTCTGGAAGAATACATAGGCTAAGTACTTTTGTTATTTTTTAATTCAGCGCAAACAGAGGCGCGAGTGAAAATTAGTAGTTACATATATTATTATGCATGATTTAAAAGATAACATAGAATAATGCAGTCTTCCTTATCTTAATTTCTACTTAAATATCCCTGGCTGGCATTAGCCCTCTATTCCCACTGCGTGGAATAAAAAAAATAGTAAGTAGCCTTTGTGTTCTTCCAGACCCAGACGATACATCTATGCCAAATTTCATAGAGATCCGTACAGCAGTTTATGCGGCAAACTCTAACCAACATCCATCTATTTAAACTTTCGCATTTATACTATTAGTAAGAACTAAGATTAAACGGTTATATAATGTATAAATGTTTACAGTTCGCACCTGGTCTCCTATGTATATGCAATTACATACCACATAAAGCATGTCGCGAGGTTCAAACTTCGCAAGTTGAATATGTTCAGGATTGCTGTTTAGACGCAGTACAAAGTTTTCAAAGCAACTTCGTAAACTGCTTTACTTTATTTATGAATATTAAAGCATTATTTGCGGTCTGAATGCAGTTTATTATACAGAAAAACTTTTACTTTTAGATTTATATGAAGTAGTATTTTGTAAATGAAAACATGAAAGGAAGACTAAGCTGTTTGTAATTGAATTTTTGAACTTTACATAAATCGCTAAATCCTTACAAATGAAAATCTATTTCTTTGTTCAGGTCTTTTCATGGTACTTATCTATTTTTATCATAACAATTTTCTAAAATACAATGATCATAGTTGGGTTAATATTGAGATGTATTTCGTCTGATAAATGCGGACGTGGTAAAAACACTGTCTCGTCATATCGACCGCTTGCTTGGCGGACCTGGCAGTTGCTACATGCCAGACGAATTTGCCAGTTGCCAGAGAGTTGCCAGTTACAACGTTTCAATTGCCAGAATACTCCCCTAATGCAGTGGAATTTTACGTTTTAATTCAACGGTTAATTGCAGACAGCATAATGAATACTTTTTCATTCATTACGTCTGGATGAGGACAAAGGCGGCAATAAATTTAAAAGAACCGTAATTCAGTTCAATACTAACTCAGGTAAATTAAATTACTAAGACTAGAGATTAAGAGAACTTATTCTAGACATTACTAATTCTAAGTTTTAGTAACAGAGTTAAAATTTGTATTTTCGCATGTTAAGAATAAACGCATAATTCTGAATCAATCACTGAGCTTCCTAATTTAGATATATTTAACAATAGTTTTACTATAACACAACAAGTTTATTTCAAAGACGAGCTAACTCTCAGCACAACAGACTTTCAAAGTAAAGTTCCTCGTAAGTCCTGATAGAGATTTAAAGCATATAAATTGATCGTAATGGCTTCGGAATTGCCGTTGTTTTATTAAGGGCAGCGCAGAGTGGCGGGAGCGGGCGCGGCCCAGACAACAAAGGAACTCAACAAGTGCAGACGCGGCGCTGGTTGGGACTGCAGGGTGCGTACACATTGCAACATCCTAGCAATACATTACCTTGTATCAATGTATGGCATAGAGGGTGATTGAAAAAGGGTGTATCTTTTATTACAAATATACTGCGCAAGATCTCACTAAACTATCCCATTTCATTAGTTAATAAGGTAGGAAAATTATGACATCAATTATTTTGATGTAATTAAAATCAAATGAGCATAATTAGGTAAAATATTCAAATAACCGTATTGATTGGTGCGTCTGTATGAGCCCTAAAGAGGAAGCTGGGGTTGCGTTTGCGGGGGTTGTGGGGGAGGTAAGGGAGGAAGGGCGCTGCCGCAATGTTTTGTTAGCGCTCTAATGAACGCCGGCAAAGTGCAGACTAGTTAGTCACCTATAAATACATATGTAATATGTATGTGGCATAGACAATACCAGAACCTTAGGCTAGACTTTGTAACCATAATGCTTACGACTTTTGCTAATAAGAAAATATTCTATCTATTGCTACCGACTTCGTCCCCGTACTATTAAAATAAGTAATAAAAATATAGTTTATGTTACACACTGATAACGTAGCTTTTTTATGGTGAAAGATTTTTTGAAATCGCCCAAATAGTTATTTTAATACATATAAAAAATATAAATCTTTCCTTTTTATAATATGACTATAGATATTTGTTATTTATCTTGCATAGACAAGCAATATTAGGCAGTTTACAAAAAAAACATATTTTTGTCGTTTCTGGTTAATAAATACAATTTTAAAACCTATAAATGTAAGGATATATAGATATTTCTTTGCAAGTTAGAATGGCTGGTAGACACGCTTACCTTATATGTAACATCCATATCTATAGTCTATACTAACAAATAAATTACCCGTCTAGACAGATATTAGAAAAGTTTGTCGGGACAAAGTATTTCACAGTCGTCTGGTATCACAATCCGGCTGCAATTTCCCTGTCCAGTGCCCGTCTAGACAGGCAGGGGGAAGGGAAGCGGAGTTTGATAGTTGACAATATACATTACATCGCATAGGTACTTAAAATTATACATAGTAAACGACGCATCCTTATTTACAAAAAAAATCTAATTTAAAACTGTCTTCCTTACAAATTCAGTTATACAGAAGTAATTATAACATGTAATTAAAAATATATTGACTAATCTTCCATACTTGGTTCAAAATTAAATTAAAACCGTACCAAATGTTGTTTTAATATCCTCAAATTTAAATCCTGGATCGGACTATGGACCTGACCTGGGGCAAGTCAAGCTGTGTTGTTCTAGACGAGAAAATATTGACAAAGAGTGTCTCAAGGATGTTCACATTCACTTATTAATAACATAAACTTTGTCAAAAAAGACAAAGTTGGTAACATACACTATCTTACTAATCTCACTAATTTTATAAATGCGAAAGTTTAGATCGATGGATAAATGTTTGTTAGAGTTTGTAGCCTAAACGGCTTAATGGATCTCGATTAAATTTGATATAGACGTAGAGGATAGTCTGGAAGAACACATAGGCTACTAAAGTAACTAAGTTTTTTTTCAAGCGGACGGAGTCGCGAGCGAAAGCTATGTCTATATGTTCCTTATAACTATTACGATTTTTAATTTTCTCGCAAAGATACATTTAGCATTAATGATTTTAAAATAATACTTATTACACTTCAAGTACATAATGCGATATGTTAACTTGTACGACAATATCCGACTTTCAGTTCAAGATAACACGCCTAGAGGACGCCGAACCACCTTGGGTGTTCACGTATTCAAGGATAACCGCTGCTTTATTTGGACGTGTATTTTTTAATTCGAACTACCGTGACTTCCTGTTCGTATATCATTAACTAGTTTTGGATAAAATAAAAAAAAACTTATTGTTGGTTAAGGTGGTGTGCTAATAATAAGAAAAACATGTGTAACATATCATTTTTATAAAAGAAAACCGGTTCTTTTATAAGTAAATTGTAGTAATGCATATTTACTGTACAATTATAAGGTCTAAGTGCGGGCATACATCTTTGACTAAACTGTCACACAACTGTTTAGTCGCGCTTTGATTCTTAAGCTTATACGACTATGGAGGTGCGCACACTACTCGATTTTTAGTTGTGCTAAACAGTTGAATTGGCTGCAAAACAATCGACAATCGTACAACAGTTGTGCGATACTTTAATCAAAGATGAGCGCCCACTCTTAAGTAGCTATGCAATAACAGAGGTTGGCAGTTTCCTACAAATCCTGATAATCTTTAGTAAGCGATTCTTTTTTGTTTCCCATTATAATTAAAATCAATCTTAAAGATGAATTGTTCGGCCTTTTATACTTTTGCTAAATTGTAATATTCTAATACGTAAACAAACAAAAGGTTGCTTTTTATATAAAAATGCAAAGGGTTAAAAAGGTAGAAAAGGAACACTTCAAAGGAAAACCTTACGAAGTATCTCCGTAGTGGTTCCCCTGAGATATATCCTGCGTGATGAATGTCTAAGCCTTTATAATGTATGGATGCAGCCTTAGGGATTTATGTGAGGCCTAATTTACAAGTCATACTAACTTAAGTAACCAACATTACCTAACAATTATAATTCTACATAACTTTTTTTATAAAAGAGAAGAGCAAGCGTTGGAAAGACCAAGTTGATCTACCACGACCATATATGTATAAAACATTTACTTTCTCTTACAAAACTTTTTATACTCAAAAATTAAGCAAACATAAAACATTGTTCTTTATTTAACACTAGCTTTCAACCACGACTCCGTTAGCGTCAAATAAAACAATAAGAAAACCTATGTGTTCTTTTTTGCTAAATTTCATCGAAATGCCCTCAGTTTAGGCGGTAAACTCTAACAAACACCCATCTAAACTTTAGTATTTATAGTAATATGGACCTTTTCAATAACGAGAACTAACCTCTTATGAGTCCGACTCATAAGAGGTCTTCTTCCGGTCGGTTAATCAAAGCGTGCACTGCATAGTTGATGGAAGCCTTCAGAATGCCGATCTGATATTCGAAGTAAACTGTGTAGAACATTGCAACCTTCGCTTGAATTATCCAACTTAATAGATTGTAAGTTACATATTAGTCTTGGTGCAATGTTGCTATCGATGATTGGAGTAACTGATGAGCGGTAGCGTTTTAATTTTTTTACACAACTGACAAAAAGTGTTTTCGCACGTAAGTTTGTTTTATGTATCTAGCGTTGTATGTATTCAAATGTATATAAAAGTCACAAAAACGCTAAGATAAATATCTTGGGGTCTAACTGTGACCTTTAATATTAATTTGTCTTTTAATACAAATCATGTTTTGTTTGCAAAATATCAATATCATTTCGTTACTGTATTATTGCCTTATTATATTCTCCTTGGTCCCATAACTTGGACCATACACCGAGTTAAGCGCCAGTGGTTTCCAAACCCCCTCAGCTAAGTATTTGTGCTTAGCTTAACTACTGAGCGTTCGAAGTTGCCAAGCTATGCTGATAGCCATTAACCAATATTATTCATGACTCAATTTATAGCTTATTGATCCATTAAAGTTGAAGCTAACTTAACTGCACTTTCATTTGTTTTTAAATGTAAATACCTCACTAGACTTTGTATAGTTGATGTCATCGATTCCTTATAAGATAATCTAATATCAAGTGGTTTATTTTCACTGTGACTAATGTGTTCTCTCCTTTACATTATTTTTAACAAAGAAACAATTATCAATAGTGTTTTTTTTTAATTTTTAATTGAACCACATTCAAAGTCACTAAACTACAACGACGGGTTTAAATGTAGATTGAGTATGAAATATTCACACTTAGAATCGGAGTATTCTTTTAACGAATCTACGGTCAGGTAGATAAATTAAGGAGTAAAAGGTTATCGTGATATGGGCATGTTATGAGAGATGAATCGCAGGTTACGAGAAGGACGTTAGTTATATGGTACACCGGTAGAGGTAGACGTAAAAAGAGATGGATTGCGTGAAAGATGACATCAAGAAGTGAGTGATGACTGAGATGACGGCATTATATGGAGGACTAAAAACAGGAGTGCCGACCATACGGGAGTTGGATAAATTAGGGGAGATGTAAGTTTGGTAGTAATTTTGTAAATGCGTGTTAAAAAGTTGAAAAGAATTATCTAGTCGCGAATACCACATTCATCTTACAGATTTAGGTAGGTGTAGGCAATTTACATCGCCAAGCAAAGCACGTTCTGCCAATTAACTATGAAACTCTTGAACGTTTATTCGGATCAGGATGTAAGTATAGTGGATAAGCGGAGCGTGTAGCGAGTTACATTTATAATCTATTTAACTATTAATCCAAATGTTTTAAATGAAAATATTTTTTATTAAGTACTAGTTTTCGCCCGCGACTCCGTTCGTCTGGAATATTAAAAAACTAATGTAAGTAACCTATGTGTTCCAGACTATTCTCTGTATTTGTGCCAAAATTCATGGAGATCGGTTTAGCCGTTTAGGATACAAACACTAATAAACATTCATCCATCTAAACTTTCCCATTTATCTTTAATATTATATTAGTATGATTATAAACCAAACAAGCCAGTAACAAGTTCCATTAATTAAATTTTTTATCTGTTCAATAGTTTCGCGTTAGAATACTAGAAAAAGAACGTAGAATCCTACAAAAACTTTCCATGACGTTGTCGTTAAAAATTTGCATATCAATTTTAAAATATCTATCTATTATTTGCAATGTCGTCAGTAACAAGATAATTAGAAAATACTATGTTAAAATACAAGATATATCACCATATTTCCTTTAACAACATGTAGTTACCCCGGCATCATTACAGCGTCTCCCATCACTCAACGCCTGCGTCTAATTTAACTTCTTAACGAATTACCCGAGATTTTTCTCGAAGCTTCCACGAGATACCATTTTGTGTTCTCGAAACAAATGAGCTTGGCTTAACGATAATTTTATGAAAACTTTCGCACGTAACATACGAGATTCGTTTTCCGACATGCTGTAATATATTTCGTTTTTTGCAGCGCGGTTTACATTTTTTAATGTACAGTCGCGGCATTTCGCGGTGTACTAAGATATTGCTTTGTTACAATGAGGCATACTTCGCTTTTTACAAATAACCAATTAGATAGCAGCGAGTTGCACAAATAAAAGGATAATAATCAAAAGAAATTAACCATCTATCATTAGCCGATGGTTTTTGTTCCGTCATTTTAAAATGTTCATACGAACGTAAAATTTAAGATGGAACACCGCCATTTTCCCCGAATGTACATGTTGCATCTCATTAGTTCGTCTGTTAATCGTTGGATAATATTAATTTAGTTTTAAGTGTAGCACACCAGTTTTTATATCCCGTTTTATCATGTAAGTCGTTGACCCCATTTGCTTCAAATACCCTCTAGATATGTAGGTATGTGAGATCGAGGTCTGACGACTTGGAACGTAATAAGCGAGCTCAGATTACGAAGGCCGAGTGACGATATAAAACTAAGTTAGGTAACGTACGGGTGAGTTGAAAAATGTTGGGTTTAACGTAGATATTTTACTTTTAAATTTTATTCTTAAAACTAGCTGTTCCTGTGCTGCTTCAGCCGCATGAAATTATGATAACTTTATTTTATTGACCGACTTTCCAAAAGAAGGAGGTACTCAATTCGTCTGTATGTTTTTTTTTATTTTTTATGTGTGTTACGGCATAACTCCGCCGCTAGTGGACCGATTTTTTTTTAATACCAATAAATGATTTGTTACAATTGCAATTTACATTCACCAACAAGCAACGTATACAATCCTATATGTTTATCGTTAAACAGCAATTGATAACATTGTGTTAGAAATCCCACTGACTCGAAGTCGACTAGGAAACAAACGCTGCTGGGAAATGGCTTCTTTCATTGCTCACTAAATTTTACTGAGCACTAAATAGACTCTATTCTTTACACTACCGTATTATAAAAGGGGTTATACAATAGCTTGTGAAAATCTTTAAAAGAATATTAAATTTAGCTACCCAATGTCCTAAGAGTGTGCAGACTGATAAAAAGAGGTGTGGTGAATATTAAGGGGAGATTAAGGGGGGAATAATAGAAACACTCTTTGTATACTAAAGAAATTTCTTAAACATCTAAATGTGGCATTATTTTAGTGAACTAATAAGTCGTTTTTGTGTGTTTATAGATTTGACACTTTAGGATTTTAAATTATATTCAACTATTTAGGAGAAGGTGTAAATTTTTACTGTCATTGGAAGTTTAAGTGTGACCTTGTATTTTTAGACGCTTGATATTGAAATTTCGACATTTGGTCGTTACTTAGTTTTTTAACGCGGACGAAGTCGTGTGTAACAGTTAATGTATGGGGGATACGATACACCTTTAACTAAAGTATCTCACAATTGATGTGCGATTGTCGATTGTTTCGAATCCAATTCAACTGTTTAGTTGCACAACTAAAAATCGAGTAGTGTGCGCACCTTCATATAAGCTTATAGGAATAGCGAGACTAAACAGTTGGGCGATAGTTTCGTCAAGGGTGTGCGCTCTCAATTACTCGTATAACAAAATATGTACAGTTAATGCAAAGTTTTGTAACTAAGAAAGCTCCGTACTATTATAAAGATATTTATCGCTGTTGTATGAAAGCTTACTTTCAGAAACCATTCTTTTTGACGTCATCTACGACAAAAGGCCTTATTTCATTTTGTTATTAACTTTAAAGTATTATAAAAACCTCTAAGAACGCATAGAATAAGGAGAAGTTACGCAAAACTATTCTAAGTTTAAAAATATCATTTTTAAAATAGAATAGATGCGTAGAATGTTCTGGTTCTATTTGAAAACCTATTTGATATAAAGCTACATTATAACTGCTCCAGTATATAATGTGCAAAGATATGAGGCTTCATAGCTAACAAAGCCTTCCACTAATCGCAGCGAACAATATGCGTCATCTAAGCTTAATTAATGCCCGTCGTAGCTTAACGCCTTGTCAAGTCCACGCAGGATATATTACTTCCATTTTAAGTTACTTAATTTTAATTAACTTCTTTAAATTATAAATACGAAAGTTTAGGTGGATGGATGTTTGTTAGCCTAAGCTGCTGAACGGATTTTGATTTTATTTATTGAGTAATGAGTGGCCCGCGAAAGCTAGTATTATAATACATAAAGTTTGTTTAATTTAATTTAGAGAAGTATTAAAAACTTTTAAATTTTCATTAATTACTTTGAAATTTTATTAATGCTGTATGCTACATCACATTCAAGGAATTACTATGGCAGCTCTCTCGGTACCCATACATAGTGTGTAATTATATGAAACTAAGAAAAAGACTACGGTCGAATAGTGAAACGAAAGTTAAACATTCCGCTTCTTAAGCATCACTTACTAGTTAACAAGCGTCCAAATTTTTATTTTAAATGTGACCTTTACATTTAATACACTGTTACATATTATAATGTCGTTCCAGTATTCGGCCGCAAGCTTTGTTAAAGATAGTTTTCTTTGGTATTTTATCCTTACATCTTTCTTTCTTTAGACGCGGGGATTGTTCAATTGTTTGGAAACTCAACAAAGTGGAAGATATTATATGAACGAACATATCGCTTACATGTCAATGGAATTACTTGTAGAAAATGTTACCAAGGTTGAAACTAACATTAGAAATTATAGTTTTGCCACTTTACGCCCAAAAATATGTATTTACTGTCTTAATTATATCTTTAACTCAAAGATTTGAGTTAAAAATCTATTTCATCATCATCATTACCAGCTCACTATACGTCCCCACCGAGGGGCTCGGAGCCTA
>DVQG01001241.1:0-11316 GCA_018231605.1 Papilio ambrax
TACAAACTCTAACAAACATCCATCCATCCATATAAACTTTCGCATTTATAATATTTATAAGATATTATATATGTAAGTGAAGTAAGTCACAAATGGAATTTAAAATTAATCATTCCAGTTGAATTAATTCTTTGTAACTTTGCATGGTTGTGTTTACATATAAGCGCGTGTTTCCTCGCATCTACGCACAGCAACATTTACTAATGTATTACTCATGTATATTGTTTACTTTAAACGACCCATTACGTATGCTATGGTTTCTTTAAATAAATTGGACGTTTTTAAACTCGATGTTTACGAGAGGTCAAGTAACACTGGTCGGTGGAACCTGGTCGTGTGTACGCATTTAGGCCGTGGCGATCGCAGACGTCCTCGTTTGGGTTAACGCACCCGTGGGTCATCGGACAGGCAATGTTTCTTTCTCGATTGCATATCGAAATTTGTACTTTATGCAAGATCTATTTGAAGCGACTTAAACTTGTAATCAAATTGTAACTGACTGCCATACTCTTTTAGATTTAGAGCACTTGTTAATTTCTTATGAGAAATATACACTAAGAGCTCTTGTAACCTTTGAACTGTGACTGTAGGTATGTTAAATATAAAAGTCGTAAGTAGTGTTTATTGGACTTGAGTCCAGTAGGAAATTCGTCGGAAGATTTCACAAATCGTCTTATGAGTAGAGTAATAATTGATAAATAGATATTAAGTGAAAAGTATTCATTTACATGTTTATTGGTATGCATGCAGAAAATATTGACCTTTGAATGTAATTCAACGTACAAATGAAATTGACCATCGTATAGGACGGACGCTAACATTCTATAGTAACATAAATGTTTTATAGGTCAATTTATCTGTTCATATTTCATAACGCCTGCGCAGATTAACGACGGCGTTTAGACACCTATATATCGTTGTTCTTAGAATTTTATTAATCATAAAATTGAAATTTTTGTGAGGGCTGTTAGAGGTTGGCTTTCCTCATGATTATTGGAAACCGAAATAAACGTCGGATTGAGGTTTCGGTTCCGGTTGACGTCATTGTAATGTATGAGAATTTTCTATTTTAGTGAAAGTAATGATGTATTTTTTAATAATGTGAAATGTTTAACTGCTGCATAGAAATTTTAAGTAGTCTCCCTTAGTGTAGATTTCTCTACGCTCTACGTGTACAAAATAAGAGACCCTCAATTACCAATTAACTTCTCTGAGTGCTGCAGTAGTTACATTATTACGTCTTAAGATTATTTATTTGTAGAAAGACAGTGGTTTGATCTAATGTTTCCTAATAAGGAGACGAGAGTAGGATAAGTCGTTGGTGCCCCGTAGCGTTGGTAGTCTTGTAAGACCACCCTCTATACTTGGGAGACGGCTAGTTTTGTTTCAGTAGTCTGTACGGTTGCATTTCCTAATTACTGTCATCAGCGTTCGTAAGTTAATGAAATGTCACCTTTAAATCGAAATTTAGCATGTCATTTTGTGAATTTACTCGTTCTGTATACAATTTTTAGATTTATTACATGTACAAATTACAAAGCGGCGACGTTCACGATTTGTATATGATATTATATTGAAACAGTGGCTGTACTAGGTCCGTTATTTGTTTGATCACCAGCCAGGAAGGAATTAGATAAATATTTGAATTTTCTATGAATGCTGTTCAATAGATGTTTTACTTGTCACAATTACAAACAACATAATGAATATAAGCAATTAAGGCTATCGGATATGCTATGTTTAAATTATAACTATTATACACCATTAAGATAAAAGACTATATAATGTAGTATTTTATAAGCAATTTGTATGTATCTTTGGGTACCTATACGTTTAATTCAGCTTTTTTGTAAACTAAACTATGCAACATTGTATTCTTGTAAATAAAAAAATGACGTAATTTCATTTTAAATAAAACTATATATTTTTATTATTTGTAAGAACTGTTACAATCACATTTGATACTAGCTTGGTAGAGAAATTTCTTCATATGATATGAATGAGCTACTTCATGTATTTAAGATAGTCTTCAATGACACGGTGTTACCTTTCTATCTGTGAAGTAGGGCGTCACGCTTGACATGCTCTAGGTCAAGCGTGTACATACACAACTATCCCTCTGGAAGGTATATCTAAAGTCAAGTAAACACACTTCCAATAATGAGCATAATATGCACATTTTTTGTTATACCAATCGATTGTAAAAACCAGTAAGTTTACTATTTTTAATCCAGTGATGTGAGCTCTCAGAATTATCTTTAAAAAATGTACTAATGGCCGGTTTTCTAATTTAACCATTCGTTAGTGTTTTGGGTTCATAACTTCATGAAATTAGTTTCTCAACTAATTAACTGAAGTTTTACTACGTTGAAACTTAGGTCAACCTAACTCTTATGAGTCGGTAGGTGACAAAATAAGTGGAATTTTCAGAAACCCAGCTTATGGAAAGCTTGTTTTATTAAGTTTTGTATAGTTGTATCTAGACTTGCATGTCCCACTTGAAGATTTTTTACCCCATAATGTAACACTTAGCATTCTGTTGTTATACATGTTACTGCATATAAAAGTCGGTGCACCTGCCCCGAGCGCTGACCGCCGCGGCGCGGCGTCTCTCGACTGTGAAATTATGCACATCTGCCTTGTTGTTACCTTCTCAGAGCTCAGTTCACGACATTTTTCCTTCCTCGACTTTTTTTATTCACATTATTTTCGTTTCCAGCCAGTGTCATTATTTTTTTCTCATTTTTTTATTCCAGTTCCAAAGGCAAAGTTGTGTTTTTTTGATCATGCAACGAGCAGTGATGTTAGAAATGTGCATAGTTTGTATTTTGTGTTTTGTTTTTTATGTTTTGTGCGAATCTACCAACATAAAAATTAGTAAAACAAATCGTTTAAGTCAATAGCCCCAACGGTAATTTACAGAAACATCTGTCTGCCAATGTGAGTCACAAAACGTAATAATTGATTGAATTAAAGACAAAACAACATACCCAATACAAACAACGAAGGTATAAAGAACGACTGTAAAGTATAATACGTTATATTGTGTGGTTGAAGTCACTCAAGTTTGGAGGGTTGATTTATGGCCAGCCAGTTTATAGCCCTACACGAACGACTCTTTATGGTTAAAGATTTTTTAGAATTACTAACTAATTTGTCATGTCCAATGTCAAGGTTTGTATTACAGCTTTATTTCTAAAACGTTAATTTGACGATAGATCGTGACGATTTAGATGCTTGTATATTCGACTTTACATGGTATTCTAAGGACGGACAAAGAGGTGTTGTGTGGCCGCCGGCGCCCGTCTGCCGCCGCTGCCAAATGCCTACCACTCGATGTTTATATCTGTATGTATGTATTGACTATATTGACCGGCCACGCTGTTGGTTTATCGTATACGCCTGTATGGAATATGAGTTTTAAACCTTGGTGTGTTAATCATACTAATCGTATTTGTATAACCAAATTCATTTCACTTATTGTTCAGTTAAGTGTCACCTTTACAAAGTGTGGAATGTACTCCTTTGTAAAGCAATCTTTCGATGTTTAACAATTTGACTAGAAAAATTACAAACGGGCGATGTTCACGAATTGTAGATGGCATTAGTCTCCAACAAGACCAGCTCTGTTATGTCTTGCTAAAGACTAACCAAAGTCGATAGTATTAGTACGTTTGGACAAATATTTCTCTTAGACAGGTTTATATTAAAATATCACAATGGCCATGACCTAGAGGTCTCTACATCTGGCATTTATGTCACACACGCTTAAAGATTCGCAGAGTTTATTTACATAATATTACCCACAGAATTTACAAACAAACGCTCCTCGAAAGATCTAAATTATTTTGATTTACCTATAATAACATGCTAAATGTTCGATATGTGTATTTAGAAACAATCGTAGGCCTTAACTAATATAACAATAATATTTGACAAATTTCATAAATTAATAGTTGCATGTTGGATAACATAAACCAAACATTTACAGAACAACACTAGTTGTGTATTTAATCAATCTAGTTAAGAATAACGTTCTACTCAGTAATCCGTACTAACGACTTTAAACTGGTCCATTCTGTTATTCATTTGCGCGGTAAAAAGAATTCACAACGTGATATATTCTCGTAATGCGCTTACGTTTACTTTCCAGTGCGGTGTATGCGCGCATTTTTCCACGAGAAAGCGGAAACGCGCGTGTCTCAACAATGCTCGCAAGCCGGCGCAGGCATTTTGTGATCCGCTATTGTATATTATTCTAAGAACAAACGACAAACGATCCTCTTTCTACCTACGTCATGTTACAGTTCATTTATACACACGCTTGTTAATGATACGAAGATGCTGTTATAAATTATGGTTATGTTTTTTTAAAATAAAATGATATTCGCAAAAAACGCACACTGACAAAAGTATTATGTTCCTAACCCTTTTGCGGGAAAGGCATTTGATGGGGAAAGGAGTTTACGTAGCTTTATGCGATCTTTTAAGATTGAATATTCGATAGTGCAATTCGTATTGGAATTTTTTATCCAGACTAGCAATTAAAAGTGGAATCGATACAATTGGAAGGATATAAAATATTGCTGAAAAGGTGAATAATTATTTTTAGATTTTCAAAATAGAAATGGAATAAATATTAAACATTTCTCTCTGGAGACACATTCATTGAAATGATGTCACGCTGTTTTTTTGTCTTAGAGAGTCTACCATTAAATAATAAATCGAATTAATTAATACAATATTTTATTGATTTTATTGTATATAAGTAGAGCATTTATTATGATTGTAAAGAAATGTAAATAAATTACTTGTGCTATACGTAATTCTTTGTTATAACAAAGTGCGTTAAGTTTCGCCACTTGTTACTCTACCCTTGCTCGGCGGAAGTTGTTCCTTGGGGCCAATAATCCAATCACGCATCCCCGCGTCGCACCCCATCGAAGCGATTGCCATTCAACCCCATTCAAGTCTCATCGAACCTGCGGAGAACACAACACTTGGTACCGCGATTCAAGGAGCTATTGTTTCCAATAACTTTGATGTATCACGCATTACCGGAGAACATTACTTGATTAAGGTGTTTGTATGTAAATGCTTTGATTTTATGTGTAAATGAAAAGTAAACGAAGTTACAAATGGAATTTAAATCGATCCATGTTTATATTTAGAGGTCAGTATTTTAAGTACTTTCTTCATTATTTTAATTTCTTTTTCAATCTTCCCAGTCCTACTAAAGTTGAGAAAACAGTCTCCCGAGTCTTTCGTTTCGTTGACTTCTTAATTCTACTTTTAATATTTTCCATCTAGTTTTCTAAAAAAAGTTGCTACAGCTTGCATAAGTGTTTCGGTTGGCTAAATATTTTTTATAATAACAACGAAATCTTGGAAGCCTGAGTCTTTGTTCAGTCTGAAGTAGAATCAAGGGTGTACAAAAGCAGGTAAAACTGAATACTGTGAACAAGACTTTCGCTGTATTGATGCTATATAATTTGTGGTAAGCTTAGCAAGTTGTTTCCCTGTATTCAAGCTACTGTTTTCTTTTTGCAATCCGTATTTTTAAATTCAAATGTCACATCGCACAGTTTTAGTTTTATTATGCCTTTATAATATAATTCTAAACAAGATTCCATGTGAAAAATAGTAAAGAACGCAGTGTTAAGTATTTATTTTTATTAGACGCATGGGAGGAAAGGTTTTAATTACGAAAAAGTTTTCACAGTCCATTATGGCGTCCTTAATTTGTCAGGGTAGGCGACAGGAAACACAAGCTCTGTTATAGTTTTTACAATAGTTTAACAAAAGAGCGTTTTTTATTGTTGGGTTCGCGGTCAACAATGTGTTAGCCCTTTCGTTGGCTTCCTGTCGCAATCATACACTTGATAAAAAAAAATCTACTTGTATCCTCTTTCACTATTTATGGTGAATGAAGTTAGTGTCCAATTTTACCGTATTAAGGCGTTGGGAGATAATCTTGACATTGTTTACCACATTTCTTGTAGCTTAGGATACAGTAATTTAATTTCTTGGTTTAAGAAGTCTATCCGAATGTAAGTTTGGTATTGAATCTTAATTGATTAAAAAAATATATCATGTTACTCGGTTTTAAACGTGTTTTATAAAAAAATGTATTAAAAAACCAACTGTACTTAAACAGCACGTTTAAACTGGCAATTTCCAGCAAATGGATGCAAGATTTTTTATTCGCGAATAGCGCGTCGAGATTTCATTTCAACAATTGCAACTCGTTATAGAAGCGTTGGTAAGGCTCGCGGTTTTAACGAGGACCCGTTGAAAGCATCACTGGAATTGTCCGTTGACAGTAAAGTATGCTTCACAATATATATTTTTTATATTTTATGCCATGTTGTAGTTTAAATCTATTTAAATTCTTCTAAGAAAAGGACATTTTATCCTATTTGAAATGTACTATTTCTGTTCAAATAAGTCTCCAATATCTTGGTTTAATTTATCTCTGTCAATCAATGTTAATGTTTTTGGCCACTTGAAACTTCAAATTGTTAGCTCTAAGTACCAACTAAGTTTTAAAAAGCCCACGGGTAATGTTACAAAAACGCATGACGTTACCTTGATTTTGAGAGCGGAGCTTGAGAAATAATTACTCGGCACTTTGAGGTGGTGATTGATACGTCACATTGGTATTATAAGATTCAAACGGAATAGCGACTCGAGGTGTGTTGCGAGCTCAAGCTTTCGCAGAACATATTGGCGGGATTCGAGTTGATGTCTTAGTATTTGTCCAGCACCTTATGAGATTTACGAGCCATCATTAAGTTTGGATCGACGTATATCGAGCAAGTGACCAAAGCATTAATTGTGCAACGTATTATGTAAGGTATAGCAACCGATCCTCGCATGGTGTTCTTATTACATACAACTTTCACTTGTTACATATAATGTTTACCGATATGTTGCCAATACACGTATTATGTGTACAACCTTAGCATGTTTAATTTAAGATATTTTGATTTTAAAATTGCAAGACTAACAATCGAGTTAATAGTATCCTCTAAAAGAGTATAAAAACGTCTAACTGCAACCACTTGCTGTAGGTATAAAGTTTCCACTTATCTATGTAATAAGTCTGTAATACCACACAAGATTCGATAACAGCAAAGTTTTTGTACAAATTTATTCAATTTTCAAAGCCTTACTCGCCAATGAATGTATTGACATGTTATTGATTTAGGATAATAAAGAGAAAGCTTTTGTGTCGGGGTGGTTTCAATTACGTGTATGTTTGTACTTTTTATTGCCTCGGAAATGCACAATGGTATTGTTATGAACCTTGCTCATTTAAAAATGAGTGTTGTTACAAAGAAAATGTAATGATAACGTCTGTTATAACAGTGTGTAATCATCGTAATACGAATTATTTATATCATTCAATGCCAGTAAACGTTTTGATATGATAATTCGGTGATTTACGCCAGGACGCTATGTTTATTATATTTCGTGAAGGAATGCGAGACATTCTTTTTATGTACCTATAATTTTTTAACGGGGTTCAAGGTTATTGAATACATCTTGAAAATAACGTCCAATACCAACGTAAATTGATTACTAAAAAAAACTAATATGTTGTTTTATTTTAAACTGTGTTATATTTACAGTTCAAACTCAGAAGTTTCTTCTTTCATCCAATGTAAACAATGTTAGACACGGACAAGTTAGTCTGATTGTAATATTGTGTATGCACATAAAAAATGTAAATCGACAACGTATAACATAAGCATATCCTGACGACACTTTCTAAGCGCGCGAGAGTCACTTTCCATCAATTTTCACTCGACCATTGCATTCATGTCGTGGACCCCTGTTAAGAAATCGAATCGTGGATGTATATACGTATTGACACACGTCCCCGCTTCTCTGCTTGTTGAATTTTAATGGGTCACTATCGGCACGTGTCTACTGCATTCAGAAAGGAAAAATAATTGCCATTGAATATTTTAAAATGTTCACCAAAATACCTATACAACGTACTTCAACAGTACGTGGCATAAAACATACTGCAACTACTGCAAAATAAAACAGTATTTATAAATAGTATAGCATTATATTGATTTTATGATTCGAAAATAGTAATATCCTATTTCTACGAATCTTTAACGCCTTAATTGTTCATACTTGTGCCATAAGCATGTACAGAATTTTGCTTACGTTTTTGTAAGAGAATGTTAATAAATTTCGGTGGAACTAAAATGTTATGTTTATTCACAAAATTATAATAAGCCTCATGTTAGTGATCACGCTATGGCTGGAGTAATCCAGCGCTGTATGCGGTTTTTGCGTGAAATAAGGGCATGCTCTGAATGGAATCCTGTGTGTTTTTATGGCAATTTATGTGTTTTCTGTTGTATTTTGGTGTTCTTTTATGACTAAAAGCTCGCTATGTGGGACGCAAGGAAATTAAATGCACGTATTGATATTTTTTTTGTAGATTTACGGGTATCAAGCCTATTAAAGTTATGTTATAGGCGATATTTGCATATGATGGTGGTTAGTAAGTGAAAAACCCATTAATATCTAGTTTTATGCATATTTTTTTGTACGCAAGTTACGGAATCGTAAGACAATATAGTTAAGGTGGAAAAGTAATCATTAATTGATTGATTCTAAGGGAGGGTTTGAGTCACGCGGGGTGAGGCGGCGCAGATAAGGGTGCGTTACCCTAGCCGCAAACACCCGACACCCTGTGACGTCATTGCATTTCGTGACTCATACCTGCCACTTAAAATACGATCGTTGCATGTACAAGTTGCATTTACCATTTACTGGTTGGTTTTATACGAGCAATCTATAAAAAGCTCTTTGTACAGTCGGGGTAGAAAGAGATAGCAACAGACCTGCGGTTCGTTATTGTTTGGTTTCTAACAATAAATATGACGAGCCGAATTTTTTACTGACAACCATTCAGAAAATATAAACACACCTGTCGATGGGCCGATTCCAGCTATTTAAAACAAGGACAGCATTAGAAAAAAATGTAAATTATCATGCATCTATACTATTATATTATAATAAAGCGTAAACACATACTTCTTTGTTTACTAAGATGTCAGCAATCACAGCATATTTTTGAATAATACTTTTTTAATAAAAAATCTTACACTTATATATTAGGCTATATATTTTCACGCCATTAAACTTAGGGGCAAATATTTTGGATAAGAACCCTTGTGTGGGAAAGAGACCATAAGTTGCTGCCAACATCAAGGAAGCAACATCAAAGATTGCCAAGGTTTGTAATGTCATGATATTTTGACATTTGCTATTGATAATTTCACAAATGTAAACAATAAAACAAAATGTTCATAATTTCATGCCTATGAAGCCGCACGGGAATAGCTAGTGTATTAATAATATCATTATTATAGATTTTGATTCTTAACTTGAATGCGTTAGTTATTTATTATTTTGTCAAACTTGTTGAGATTTGAATCTATGAACATCCTGTCGTTAGCGCATACAGCTTGGGAAAAATTGAATACAATGGAAATTTGGTGCATGGGATATGGTTGACAAAGGCCGATGAATATAAAATATTCAATACGTACTGTGTTCGCGATGTGTAACCGTAGGCCTCCACTGCTGAAACGCATGTACGAATACACAGTCATTTTCTCTGTTCATAGACACGTGTATGGCAGTGAAAATCCACGGTTAATCAATGTTTTTGGTGTTGTCGTCAGTCATATATTATTAATAATTATTACTTTTGTGGTATCAAGGACTTTTTTCATTTATAACAAGGAAAACATACAGTTAATATACTTTTACATGAACAGAATTTAGAATATTTTTTATAACAAAACTGTTTAAAGCCATGGGCATTAGAACTATTGAGATTATTTTTGTCTATAATTTAAATTAGTTAACTCTATAATGGCCGGTTTCTAAGCTACATTTAATCATTACTTGTGTGTTTCCGAACTACGTAACTTTAGTTTTAATTCGCTGAAACTTAGGTCAACCTAACACTAATGCATCAAGGCAAACTTCAGAAACCAAGCTTCAACAGATTAATTAACAAAAACAAGTTTAAGATGCTTTGTTAGTAACTGTTATTTAGTTAAATGTGACTTCACGGTTGCTTATTTTATCGTTTTGTCACGTCCGTGACAACTGCACCCGCGTGTTATCTCCACGACATTTTAATTGAAATGATACTTAGCATCACGAACTATGTTATCATAATGAGTTTATATCATTTAACAGATAACTCGGAAATATATTATAATGTTTTTGTTTTATATCTTGTTTGAAGTACACATGTTTGTTTAATTGTTAAAATTATTTGCATAGTAAATTGTGCGCCACCCTATTAAATTTTATTCACTACCTAATAGCCATTCTTAGCTATCTTTGTCTTTGACGATTATTGTGACGAGCTGCGCGGTAAATTATTCATGAATGTATAAAACACACATTTACACATTATTACGCTGTCCAAGTAAACATGTTTACAAATCGGTATCCTTGAAAAACGCGAATCCTTGAATTCGATTAGGTTAAGTCGATAAGATATCAAGTGGTCGAGCATTGTCTGATTGTGAGTAATGAGTGATAATTAGCTAAAGGCAGGGCGTTCCTCCTACGTGAGTCACAGTGCAACAGTGTTCCGCCGTACCGCGATGGGTCATCGGGATTGAACGGAAGTAGATTGAAATGACACACGATATTGCCACTTTATTGTATTTGATATGCGAATGGCCGATGTTGCCACCAATTGAATGGTCGGTTAACGCGGAAGCAGATCAGACTCGTATCGGTGGTGACGGCCGGTAATATGTGAGAAACCGGTTGCGCCGATTTATATTTCTTAATACTCCGGGGTTTGATAACGAAGCGTTTGTATGTGGGTTTATGTTAGAATTTAATCATGGAATTAAATCGTTTGAGACAATTTACGTGTTTGTCATTTGTACATTTATATAAATACTAGTTCCTAGCTATCTCTGAGTAGAAAATTTTCCAAGGGAAAAAAAATGGAAAGGTTATTGAAAGCAAAAATTCATTCTAAAATTTTATTGAATGAAATCATGTCAGATACCTATATGTGCTGATATTGTAATCTATTTGTAGATATTTGTTGTGTGTACTCGAAGTTATCTAAGCAATAAACCAACTAACACAATAGAAACAAACAGGGTGTTATTGATTGATACTTTATTGTCAGACTTAAATCATCATCACCAGCCCACTATACGTCCACCAGCCCACCGAAGGGCTCGGAGCCTACCCTAAGTCAGGGGGTGACTAGGCCGTAATCAACCACACTGCCCCACTGCG
>DVQG01001242.1:0-11314 GCA_018231605.1 Papilio ambrax
GACCATGGGCCTGACCATGGAGAGTTAAGTAACCTATTTTATATTCACTGTAATACCCCTTAATAAATAATTGTAATAACTTTACCGTTTGTACAAAGCTGTTTTGTATATAAAAAGTATATATGGGCTGTTGAATAAGTAATGTCAATCATGACAATTATGTGAATTGTATTTTATAATTTGTATTGGCTAATACTATTTATGTGATCTCTATATTATTGTGTTGATTTACTAATTGAATTAATGAATATATGCTTTGTAAAGTTGCTCGTTGTTTCTATTCATATCCAGGTTTGCCTCACAAGGAAATGGTTAGCTGTCACTTTCATTTATTAACAGACGTCCATATTTAATATATTCCCAAATAACTTCAAATGATTCTTGAAACTAAATTAGATGTTTGACTCTCTAAATTACTGTAGTTGTAGCATTTTCTTATTGAATCTGAGTACGATTCTAACAACTGCATCTACTGGAACAACACCAAGTAATATTGTCAGCCGTTGGCTATTGTTATGGCGCGTACGTACTACGTAGCATAGACAAATGAAACATCGACATCACAAATTAAATGATAACAATCACATTATGATTGTTTCTTATTTATATCTTCAGGTCAAAAAAAATCTTGTGATAAATCTCCTTTTAGGATTTTAGAAACATTTTAAATAAATGTTTTAGTACAAAGTGTATCTAAGTGCATGTACTATATACATATTGATTGGCCAATGTTACATTGACTGCTAACACAATTAGGCGCATATTGTCAGTTACGTAAAGCATCCGTCGCCGTTATTGCTTATTATCATCTCAACAGAACTCTGGGTGCGCGGACCGAGACGAAGCAGGACTTTCACTGCTTTCTCTGTTATATGCGGTATTGAACTTTTCTGCACCTCTATGTACCTAATGATTTCGATATACACACGAAACTCTAGCTCTCTCTTTATCTTAAGCTGCTAACAATGCTATTGATTATCGTCCTTATTATTACATCCATTTACACTGATTGTTACAAAACAGTTTGGAAAGTCTGTCGGGGCTTAAATATTATACAGATGCGTAATTGGAAGTGACGATGTGCAACAAAACACCTACAGGCAACAATACATGTCGGCGCGTTGGTGTCTGCCCACACCTATTGTTCATTTATTGAAGAATACAGCCACAATGATAATCACTTTCAGTTCTCCTGTCAATCGTATACTTCAAAGAAATCATTCAAGTACATGCACCTATACATACAGATACGTATAGTAACTATAATACACGTATCCTTACACAGCTAAGGATTTCATTTGCATTGCATACAAACATCTAAAGGCGGTTGAGCAACTTTTAAAGGCTAAACAAAGGCAATCGTGTTTTTGCATCAGCAGAATTTTTTATCCACGTCACATTTAAATAATAATGTGCTTAAAGTGAAAATACCGTTTTACCAATATCAACTTCAAGTGTAATTATTGTTCATCAACGTTGTAATTATTACTTAATAAACTTACAAAAGTTAATAAACGGTTAAACATATTTATTTAACCGTTTATTAAGTTTTGCAAGCAATGTTTAACTAGAAACTAAATTGATTTGAATTCCAATCTTTCATTGCATTTATTACTCGTAGATAATACGTATAATTTTCAAGTCATGTAAATAAATGTTCACTTCCTAGGATGAACGATCTATACACGAATGGATTTCATTGAGGGCAGCTACTGACCGCACTTATCTTTGCTCAAAGACTAAATATCGGTATTGTAAAATTGAAAACTTTAAGCGTTAAAGATAGCATAATATTTATCAGTAACTAATGCCATTGATGTTATTTTTTTCTTACCTTATTTATGTGTATTATACATATTGAATAGGTACTTGTTTTTCTAAATATTTGTCTTTATAAAATATTAATTTATTATTTCGAGTTACAAACTGTACGTTGTAAACTGTGGTATATGTGTATATATAGGTATATGAATAGGGTACAAGAAAGAAAAATCTGAGTCAATTTTTATATTTTGTATTTTTAATTTTATCCAACAGACTTACAGTAGAAAAATCACATAAAGTATTAAACAGACCTATTAAATATTCATGTGAGTCTATATTACATTTATTTAGGTAGGTACTTAGACTACAGACGGGTTACTGATGTACCAGAAGTACATTTTTAATTGCATCGCCACATATACCTAATACAATCGAATACTTCGAACAATAGTACAGTTCTGTTACTTTCAAGCACGAAAGAATTGTCCGTGTAACCCCTCCGTTGCAATTACAATATAACTAATTTGGAGCGCGCTCGGCGCGAGATCGCGGCGCTTAATAGTGGCCGTCGCCCGTGGGATCGTTGAGCCAAGGGTAGTTGACGGGGCACCTGACACACGTCTGCAGGTTAATGGTTTCTCCGGGAACTTCCTTTGATGTGAGCTTGCAGGAGTGAGGAACCCAGCAAGCGGGAATACCTTCGACCGCACACTTTTCCCTCCATGGCTCAAAGTTCTTGGCTTCAGTGATAGTGCGTGGGTTCTGGATCCATTGAATTACTTGAGTCATCGTAACAAAGTACACGTCGTTGTGACTTTGAAGAATTTCATCGATCCAGTACAAGAACGCTTCTAAGAATTCAGGATTGTTTCTCAACCAAGCCGCATGGAAGTATAGACCCAACGGGGCTCTGTTTTGGTCGTAATGCCTGTCGAAATTGTGATTGAGGAAGTTGTAGAATTGATCTCCAGTAAGGATGTTAGAACAGGAGTCGACCATCGCGCAGCCGGGCAGGTACTCATCATTGTTGGGGTCTTCACGGCGATCGAGTTCGTTCATGACCATTTCCCACACGGCGTGGCTTCTGGTCGGACAGCTTTGCAAATTGCCGTGGCAACGATGTGGCATGCGGAAGTACATAGTGTAAGGCCATAGTGGAGGGTTAGAGAGTGGCGCGGTAATGGTACTGTCATATAAGAAAGCTTGTTCTTCCATCATGGTGAACTGGTTGTTACCGCCGACACGCAGGTAAGGTGCACGCACGCCTACCACGCTGTTGTCTGTAACGTTGGAGAATTTCTCGATGATGACGCGCATACCGGCCATCTCCTTACCCCAGTCGTCAACGGAAGCGTTGCTCCAGAAGCGTTCATCGTCATTGTGCCTAAGGAAAACAAACGATTTTAAGTTAAATGTCTTTATGAGTTTCTGTATAAACATGTAGTTAGTAAACTTTGTTCTGTGGCACAAACTTAAGTTCCTTAATCTTAAAAATAAAAAGTGTAAATTCTAAATGTCTTACGTTATGGAGTGGACTGCAATTTCGTGACCCTTTCTGTGGGTTTCTTGTACGGCGGAGTAGTTGGTATACTTGTGAGAAACAAAGAATGTAGCCTTAATGTCACAACCGTTCGGGTTTTTACGCTTGCCATTAAAGATTTCTTTGTAGAGTTCGATGTTGTTATTGTTGATAGCGTCATCAAAAGTAATAGTAATCATTTGTGGAACATCTCTGGGAGGAAGGTCTCCAGGTACGACTGTTCCATCTTCAGAACAGAAGCAGTCTGGCAACACGCACTGTGATGCGTCGCATGGCGGGGCCCTATTGGGGTCGTTGTCAATATCTAAAAGAAAAAATGTATTATAAAAAGAGTCTTAATAATAAGTCTTACTTTATAACAACACAGTAGTTCACTGGAATTTAACATATATAACATTAATTATCGCAAAGTAAACTAGTTTGTAATTATGATTTGACGTCTGTGAATTGAACTAGTGCCCTAGAAATAAAAACCGTTGCAAAAGCGCCAAGGATTACACAAGCCGTTTTAGGTTTGCATAATATGAACCTAGTTAGGGGCTACGCTATCTGTTACTTACGTGTCTGAGGTCATCGTAAATTGTCATTACGAAGCAATAATTAAACCGGTGCGTACGTATTTAAAGCAGTATATAGCCTTAGGAAAATTTAGAACTGACAACTTATACATACTTTCACTGAATGTACCTACCAATCAACGTTGATGTTTATTTAAGTTTAACTTTCTATTATGTTAGAGGTAACAACAAAAGTAACCTTTCTTATAAATTTCGAATTTTATATATGGAATGCATGATTGATGAGCTTTAAAATAAGTAATAATCATTTGAGTTACATATTTACATAGCTTACGAAACACAATTATTAAAATGACGGAATTAAAATCATAGAATCCAGTTAGCACTAACGTACGCACCACATATTTAAATTTTGTAGCTACAGTAATTTAAAGTTTACTTGTTTTATTTGCATGTTCAAGAGATTGTTCGGTTTCGCGGTTGCCTTGTGCGGTAAAGAATTAATCAGTAGGTATGGCATATCATACAAAGCATTGGTACGTATTAACTTTATTTTATAAGTATAACAAAAACGCACAAGTGAAAAGTAAAAATGTACTTTTACATTTTGCACTCCACTTGTTTTCGGTTCACGTTCATAATTACTATTCAATGTGAAGTTCAATTTAGTTTCACATCGTACAGTATGACTAACGAAAAATAAATAGGCTCGACGCGTGCTGACTAACTTTAAAAGGTTGAGGTTGAAGAGTACATAGAGTTAGGTATGCATATATTATTATATCATATATGCATTTCGAAGTTTGCCTATCGAGTACTAACAAACCGTATTTAAGAAATTTAATTTCATTACCTACATTGCGACAGGAGAATTAAATGTTTAAATATTCAACAAATTGTAAACATAATAAGCAACCTATTTGCTTAAGGTGGTTTTCGAGTTAGCATTGAGAATTAATGTATTTTAGGCCGAGCGATTGGCATTTCAGGCTGGTCGTTCGTCACACAAGCCGAGCAAGTTATGCGTAATTTTTGAGTGTTCAAGTTCAGCAACGTAATTTACTATGAGTTGGAATAAACGTTTATGGAGAGAAAAATAGTTTAAAAATAAATATGTTTTTTATAATTATTACATGGTATAAATAAATGTAAATATATATAGCTTACCGCAAGAGTTTTCGTCGGATCCATCACCGCAGTCCTTTTCCCCGTTACAGAATAGACCTCGTTCAATACATGTGGAATCTCCACAAGCTAACAAGCCGTCTTGACATAACGGCTCTTCTGTGTACAAAAGTGGCTTAACCTTGCGCTCCTTGTTCTTTATTTTGCAATTCTTTACAGCATCTTTCCAATCACAAGTCTGTTTTTCAATGTCGAAGAATAAACCAGCGGGACAACGGATTGCTTGGATACCCTATTCATAATAAGAAAAATAAATATAAATAATTACTGAGATTAATTTACTGAGATTTTATCCTACAAATACCGCAAAATCCAAATTAAACACTATTAACATAAAGTATCATAAACATCGATGCCCGCAGCAATTTATATGCATATAGCTTAAGCTTAAGTGTTTGTTAAACAGGAACATTTCAGAGTTTTGGATAATGTAACTATTTTAGTTGGAACCTATGTCTTGTGCGTTGAAAATTCCTAGTTTTACTTTAAAATTCTCGTGAGTACAGAATGACGTACGAAAGATATAAATCTGAATATAAACGTGAATAGTCTTAGCGACATGACATACATATTAATAGCGAATTAAGTTTAAATGCCTTTAAAATTAACTAAAAGGCCGGGAGTTTTCTTTTAGTTTTAATATTATGTGTATGATATAATCTTTTAAGTAAAATTGCAGTGTTATATTAAATGTAAAAAAATTAACTACACGTAAGATAATACTCTATTCAATATTTCAAAATACGTATACGAATTAGCCAAAGTATGAAAGTTATGTTTGTGCACTGACCGAGGCAGTGCACTGGATGACGTCGCGACAGTTGTCGCCCTCGCCGGCTATCAGCCGGAACCACTCGCCAGCGTCCTTGTCCTTGCATAGCTCTTGTTCCAGGCTTTCATCTTTCTTGGGCGCGTCGTCGGCTTGCCGCCGCCATCGATGACCATCGGTTACCGCTACGCAAACAAACAACATTATCAAGTCAGTGTCAATTCAAGTCGAAGTACCGGTTCAAGCCAATTATTACCGGAAATTACAAACTCTACCTCTTCCTAGTTGCCTACTTCCTGATAAGGAGCAGCTTTCAAAGTTATTGCAAAAATGTTTATACATATAAATTAATAGTTTGTAATTAAATATTTGCCGATGTTTTTTGTCATTAGAACTAAAATGTCACTTGGAAGTTGTAATGTCAAAGGTGAAGTGAGCGCACGTGACATTTGACTCGCGTCTAAATGTCAGCGCTTAAGCAAGCAACAAGGACAACTCTTTCTAAGTTCTTCTGAATACACCGAATTGTTTCATTATGCATGGTATTTGATGCTTTGTGCGGATAGCGATGTCGAAATTATTTTAATTCGAAAAGGTCACGGAATTGTTGTTTTCCTTGACCGCCAGTTGTGAATCAGGAAATGTCAACGATATGCCTATTACATAGTATGTGAGGATTATTATTGAACTTGTTCTAAATTATTTGGTTTTTCTTTTGTTATCAGATCGTATAAATTTGCAAATACAGTAACTAAGAGTGAAGATGATACGGTAACTGTTATATAGTTTGTGCGCGTATGTTTTGTTGCTTTATTTTTTATGTAATGTTTACCGAATTGTGGTGGTAATAAGAAATGGATGCGAGCTGTGTGCGTGATCGTGCACGTAACACAAGGAAACTGAGCTATTGCAATATTATCTAACTGCCTGTTTGCTGGAGGCGGTGTGCACAGCGCTGCAAAGGCCTCGTGTATCAAAATGCGATAAGTTGCATGTTCTACACACATTATGACTCTACTGACAACACATTGTTAATCGATCTCGCATGTAGGTTATTAAAGAGGCAATACGTTGCAATTTAGTTGCCAAAGAGTGTGAAGGCATTAATTATTAATTATACCTAGTTAAGTTTATTTAATAAAACTATCCAGGTATCGTAATATTTTAACTAAAACAAAAAAATACCTGGAATACGCAGCGTGATCTGTTTCTTGGTTCAAGTAATAGGCGCTTGTAAATTGTAATGTTTAAGAGATAATATGAGAAGACAAAGCAAAAGTGAGAACAATAGCATCATGCTGTAAAAATGTGCCGCGACTCAGACAGCCTTGCGTCAGATATGCACAAGTAATACTAAGTATCGAATTCCTATAACTTAGTTTCGCTGCTGATTTAATGTACTAGCTATGCTACAATGAATTACTTGAAACATTTTCAAGTATCAAGCTTTGAAGTATTTTTAGTTTGTCTAACAAAAATATTATATAATTAAAAGAAATGGAAAAATTAACTTTTCCGATGTTTAATCTATACTCAGAATTTTAATTTTTTAAACGTAAAAATTTAATTCCGGATGAATCTAAAATAGATTTCCAAAAAACATGTCTTATGTACTCAATGTACGCAAATATAACAAACATTTTTAAAAATTTGAATAGAATAGGAAATATTTAGGTATATGTACGTGACTTTAAATTTTTATTCTACACATTCGCGCAAAGATAACACGTAATTTTTGATGTCTCTGAAGATATAGTGCGTAACTTTTAAACTATAGTGTTTACGAAGAAATCATTTAAAACACACATGTATGTAATATGTATTTCTTGAGCATTATCGAAGTTTAATGACGAAATATCAAAATTATACCTATTAAGTCAAGATTTGTACTAATAATTATTTATTAAGTAGGTATCGTAACATGAATAATGCATGTCGAAATTAAAAAAAAATAGTTGTCGCCACCGGAACGATAAATAAGAACTTGTCCTCTTTGACCCGGATCTACCACGTGTTGGGCAGCTGTGTTAGTAGTGTCTTGTTGAGAGTACGTTAAATTAGTTGGAAAACAAATGTGTTTGTGTTGAAAACTAAGTATCTTGACGTGGTTAACATTTAAATACATAAATCAACCAGACGCATGTGACCGTTTCCACTATCGAAACATTTGTATAAAATCATATTGTTTCATACTCCTTAGCAAAACAGATAACGATATAAATATGGTTCAATACAAGTGTTACAGTTGTGATATTTCACTGAACACAGAACAATGAGCGCGTTGATGTCTTTTGTATGACATGCTCAACATGTTTTATCTAATCCTAATTTTATTTTTTTTATATGTGACACAGATATTTATTGAAATAAGAAATCAATACTAGAAGAAATAACATAGTAAACTCATATGTTACAAATACTATGTGTGACCTTCGTTTTTTCTTATAATAATCACATAAATGTTATTAAAAGCTTTTGGCAATTTTAAATCTTGGCACTTTTAAGAAATAAGTCGTAAAAATATTACAGATAACCGAGTATCAAAAAAATAGAGAATTTAATCAATTGACATGTGAGTAGTGAACAAATAGACAGTTATGCCAGAAGGCGCGGGCGTCGACCTACCACGCCAATTGCATACTAAAGTTCGACCTCATAAATATTTAGTTTAGTGCCACCTCTTGACTTTCCTTCTACTGTCACTTGTCTTTTTGGTTCGAAAAGTTAATGCTTATAACATTACAAATATAGAAGAAATGTAACATATTAAGGCGTGTATAATTTGTTAACATCTTATAGCGAGATATTGTAAAGTAATTTGCATAGATTGTATATTGTATTTTCTAATAAATATACTTGTAGTTTACAAAATGTTATGTTTGTTAGTTAATTATCATTTAATTATAGTGGTAATAAAAACTTTATTGCAAAAGGTACTTATCAGACTGGAAACAATAATCGGTCATTCAAACCTTAGCATTTGAGTAATATTAGGAAAGTTTATGAAATACCAGAGAATATCTAGTAAATATTGTGTTATAACTTGCAGTAATATACATATGTGAAAAATATACAGATACACAGATAAGTGAATTACAGTTTGATAAAAATACCAAACATTCTTCTAAGTAATCTCATCAATTGACAAATAAACTGAATAAAACTTTTTATTTAATTGCTATTGTTTATCTATTATACAATGAGGTTTCGACCATTAATTTTATAATTAAATGCATTAAAGCCTACAATGTGTTAGAAAATACCAGACCAGTATAATTAAAACTGTGTTTTCTGGTATCTCATTTCAAGTTCATGTCATAAATATAAAAAAAAAGAGTTCAACGATAAATCAATAATCTATTGCAATAATATAGTTTTAATGAGTTTGTTTCTGCATATGTATAATATATTTAGGTAAAACGTAATTGTGGTACAAAACAAATTATCGATTAATGGAACAGCATCAATTGTTAAACTTTTTAAAACTTGATTTCCACAAAAATAACAAATAAATAAAGCCTTGTTTTTAAAATTTAATAAATCAATGACCTATTTTTATGATCAATGATAATGAATAAGGAATTAGTTATTCTTAAATATAATAATAACTTATAATGTAGTAAGTGGAGCAAAGTTAAAGTTGTCGCGGATACTGTTATTTATGAATTCAACAAATTAAAAGCATAATGATTGTATAATGTAATGTTTACATTGCTTTTTGTTTAGTTGACCAGCTAGCGACTTCAACGATTCTGATATCGTATCGGCGATAGTAGCATGTTTGCATAATTCGCTATATTGTTTTTTGTTTAGCATATTGAATATCAGCTATAATAAGTCAATGTAATGTATACGTAACGTATTAATATTTCATGTAGATGTAATCATAACTTTTTACGAGAGTTAATGCAAGGTGGTGGGCGCGAGGACGAGGTGTCGCTTTTTGCCTGTGCCGCTCCGCCGCCGGCGAGGGCCACGACTACCTCACTGACTGCGTGACGTCACCGGCGGCTGGCGGCTGGCGGCTGGCGGCCGGCGGCCTGCAGCGCGCGGTACGGCGCGGCGGTAGCGGCCGCGCAACATTCAGCGAATGTGAAAGTTCTCAGCTGCTGCACTGAGCAGTCGCGACGACTACACGTTTGTACTCCACACACTTTGACTTTTTTATTTTTAAATGCGATACCTTATGTTCAGTATTGAAATATTTATACTCAGAGTTAGTAAACATTAGCAAAAGCTCGAATATTTTTATTAAGCTCCATGACTTGACATTTATATGTAAACGGTTAGGCAACACTTCCATTGGCTCTGACAGATACATGTTTTCGTAACTCCGAAAATGTCCCACATTGTGACACAAAATCAATGCGTATTAAAATTTCGATTTCACTAGAGGCGAATTCAGAAGTGAGACTCGATAGTTGTCAGTGAGGTATAATTGCGAATGGCCTTGAAAGGCTCGCGTCGCATTGATTACATTCTTAAGTCATTTGATGCAAGGAAATCACGTTCTGTGGGATTAATTACTTAACTTTTGCTACGACACGAACCTCGAGACGACACGTTTGATGTAACTTCACTATTCACTTTTGTGAACCGACAGCCGTCGACGCAACCGATAATAGGAGATGCGCTGATGTGAGATCGCATCGTGTATGACGTCGCGGAATATGTAAGGACTGAAGGCGTAAGTAAAAAGGTTAGAACTCACCGCAAGCGAATATGAGACACGCGGCCAAAGTAGCGACACGGGCGTAGCGCGCCATGACGGGATCACAACAGGTCGTTGCGCGGCCAACGTGCGGTTAAATAGTGGCCTCAATCTGCGCCCCGCCCGCCCCTCTCACCGCTGCGCTTACACTTCTGCTGGCACCCTTTGCACTCATCCTCTGTGAATCACCTGCATCTTCCAGCAGGATCAGTTAAATAATCGCATCATAAAACATTCAAACTCCGCAAATGGAACATTAAAAACCCACCATAGCGATCAACATCAATGTAGCGTATGAAAACACTCAGCTCAAAGACCTGTTTGTCAAATGTGTGATAGCATACAAAGATTCGTTAACATATGACTATTCTTCGATAGTGAAAATGTAGGTCGATTTTATATGTCTGAATATATTTTTAACCTAATGTCATCTTATATAATATTATTAATAGTCGGTTTGATAAGTTAAAGATATTCTAATTATTGAGTTTCCAATTAATGGTACAATAACTACTGTTGTTACTGGTAGGATTGTAGTTTAGTTAGTTTGTAATGTACAATGAATTAATAATTAAGAATTATTTAATCAATTATTCTTTATAAACACCCCATTAAAAGACGTCAATCTTGAACCATCAAGCTAAGATATTTGCAAGCTGCGAATAAGAATATGATACATATTTTTCTAGAAGGGTACTCATTTCTTTGAATCCTTCAATGAAATGCGGAAGAGTTGACTGATTCATGAAGTTAATGTTGTATGATAAAAAGTGAGTATTTTATAAAACTATCTATTAATTAACTATGTATTTAAGCAATTCATTACT
>DVQG01001243.1:0-11309 GCA_018231605.1 Papilio ambrax
TCTATTTTGACACATAGTTACCGCCTAGCGTTTTCGCGTCCGTGCGAACGCTCGCGAATTCAGATTAAAGTGAAACAAACTTCGTCATAAAACAACGAAATAAAGTCGTTAATAGATGTTTAACTGTGATGTAGCGCGCAATAAAATTTTTGGAGCAAAAGGGCAGATTCGTCCAGTGCAATGCCACAACCACACAGTAAAAGGCAACAAGTGGAAGCAATTCCGCTTTTCGTCTGATGAGTTTGTTTACCTGAGGTCTAATTTTAGTTCCCTTGTCTTTGCTACCATTTTCTCATAAGATCATGCTAATGTTATAAATACGAAAGTTTAGATGGATGGATGGATGTTTGTTAGAGTTTGTAGAGATTGTAGAAATTCGGCACAGATGTATAACATAGTCTAGAAGAAAACATAGCCATCTTTTTATCCCGGAAATAGTTACGTGGGATGAAATAATTTTATTTTTTAATGTTTACTCGATAATTCTGCAACGGTTCAACATACATATCTTATTGAAATTTGGCACAGATATAAAACAATGTTTGGAGTACAAATGGGATAAGGTTCATTCCCGAAAAACGTCGGGTTCGTAAGGGATTCGTAGTTTTTTGTTATTTACATAGTTCGTCAGAGTTATGGTTTTAGTGAATAAAATTAATGAGAAGTGGCGAAGTAGGCGACACGAGCAAGGGTCGCCTTTTAAAGGTAGGCAAAGCATCTGCTAATGCCTTGGAGGAAAATAATGCGGATGTCTAAGAGCAGCTGTCGCTTTGTTAGTTTGCCAAATTGTGGCCGCTGGCACATTTGTATTGTATTTATTGCAATAAATCATAATGATTTAAAGTTAAAAAAAATACTTAGAGGACGTTTTTTTATTTCGTTTGTAAATATCTAAGCACGCCACTTGATGCATAACATAACATAATAAAATTATGTTTGCTTACATAGATACTAGTCATTGTTTAAACAGTCAGATAATTTGTAGGGATAATTACTATGAATGCTGTAACCAAATAACAAACAAACGCATATCATACTGAGACTTCACCGGACGCGACGTGAGCACGGGCGAGTCAGTTTCATAATCATGTTAGTTGCATTTTTGTTAACTTTTATATCAGTACAAATATGTGATTGCAAGATATTGTTGCTTGAAGAGGACAACAGTCACTTAACGAGTTGCCTTCAAAATATAATATTGAACTGGAATAAAAAAGCGGATGTACCATTGAAAGGGATCACTTATGTCGATTTTAATTATCAAGAAAATGACATCCTTAAAGCCATGCACGAAATAAATTTTATTACAGTTGTATCTAAAACTGCAAATGTAAAAGTAAATATTCAACATAATGCTTACATCGTTATGATTGACAATTTTATTACTTTCAAAAATGAATTTTCGTTCATCACACAAGAGAAAGACTGGAAACCGAATGCAAATATGGTAATCGTTTTTAGACATCATGAACCTGATAAAATCACAGATGTATTCAATATCCTACTGCGTCTTCATATCTTCGATGTTGTCGTTATATACTCATCCACTGATGCTCCAATATACACATACCATCCTTTTCAAAATAAAAACTGCGGTAAAAAATTTGACGAAATCGTAAAATACAATAGTTGTTCTGAAGAAAATGTAGAAAAGCTGTTTTTTCACAAACCTGAAATAGATATCAAGGGTTGCACTTTCGATGTGGGCATATCGCATTTGCCACCATTCTCTATAAAGACTCATGAAGAGATTATTGATTTGAAGTACAATGGAACAGAACAGTATCTAATGAAAATTTTAAGTGAAAAAGTAGGTTTTGATCTCAAATATTCGTACATACCTAAGGTGGATGAATTTGCTGTCGTTGATGAAAACATGACAGCAACTGGTTTTTTGGGTTTACTTCAGAAAGGATATTATGATATCGTTTATGGAGGAACGATACTGACACATGACCGAGCTAATTGTTTCGATTACTTTCATGGACACCATGACTTTGAAGACGAACTATCTGTACTGGTAAGAAGGGCAGGTCCTGTACCAAATTGGAAAAATATTTATATAGAATTTACTTATCTTGTTTGGTTTCTATTAGTTGTTACTTTCATTACGTTTTTTGTTGTTTTCTCAATTCTGTTTCATATTAAGGATAAATGTTATTTTATTTTAGTTATGTGGGACTTTCTTTTCCAACACAGTCATAAATTACGTTTGAATTTCAAAGGCAAATATTTTCTATTCCAATGGGTCATCTTTGCGTTTTTGATCAATGCGTACTACCAGTCGAACCTATCTGGGTTGACGACACACGTCAGTCACAACTATCAAATCTCGACAACTGAAGATTTAGAATATTACAAAATAAAACCATGTCTGAGTCCTATTATTAAAGTTTTTACGAAAGCTATAATGGGAAAGGAAATACTTGATAAAGATTGTAATGATATTTTAAATAGTATAAGAGTGGTCAGCAACGATAACACAAAGTATACCATAGTGTTGCTTTTGAACTATAATATAAATAAGTACTGGTTTAGAGATGAATTTGGACAGTTTCTTTTGTATGAGTTTCCTATACCGGGAAGTAAAATAAATTATGCAGTATATTTTTACAAAGGATTTCCAAAGCCGAGAGATTTGCAGTATCAGGTACAACGGATACGTGAAACCGGTTTATTAGACAAGCGAACAAGGGACATAAGTTACGAGGTAGCAAGAAAACACGATGTTGTCAAAAAAAATTCGGACACTACCTTTATCTTGCCATGGCAAGTCTTGGTGGTCGGATATGTATTATCTACAGTCACATTTGTTATTGAAATTTTAATGGATTACATAAAGAAAAAGAGGAGACAAACTATTATTTTCTTGCATTAAGTACATATAGAAATTGATTTTGCACTATTTGTAGGAGTGTAATTTGTTATTTATTTCTTCTTCAGAGTTTACATTCACTGCGCGTTATTATTAACAAATGTTTGCAACTAGATGTTAATTTCCATCTTATATGGGACTGTCGTTATTACATCCAATTATGTGTGCATTTATAGCACTTTTCATTTACAATAAGCATTAAATATAATAACAAAAAATAACATTTCTGTGTGTGTTTTCATTTGATCCAGGCATACGTATTCCTCCTTTCTATCTACTGTTTTTTATTTTACTTTAATTTGTATGTATCTATTTATATATCTACTTACGAGTACAGCTTTAAGTTTGTTAGTTTTTTTTTTCAAACCATTTACTAATTTTTTTTCTACATGTATTTATAATGTTTTAGTATTTTTTAACATCCTAATGAACCCAAATCTTCTACTGGGTGTAAACCTTCCCACGATTATCGCCTCGATCCTCTGCCGTCCTTATCCAGCATACAATAGCAACCTTGACCAGATTCATGGGCATTGCCGAGGTAGGAATGGGTTCATCCAAAATTGTAAAAACCCTAAAATCACCGGCTCTATTAACTCTTAATGTTATAAATGAACTCGAAATAAATTTCCTACTTAGTTTTCATTTATTTAAGTTGAACTAGCTATTCTATTACGTCTCTCCTTGGAAATAAATCTTAGTATCTCACTAATGTTATAAATGCGAAAGTTTAGATGCTTGGATGTTTGGTAGAGTTTGCAGCCTAAACTGCTGAACGGATATCGGTAAAATGTGACATAGATGGTAGAAGATAGTCTGGAATTGCACATACGCTACTTACTTTTTTTTAAACCACCAGGACGAAGTCGCGGGCTAAAGCTAGAAATGAAATGATTCTGTCTTAATCTTACTAATACTAATATTATTAATGCGAAAGTTTAGATGGATGGATGAATGTTTGTTAGTTTGTAGCCTAAGCCGCTGAACGGAATTCGTTAAAATTTGGTATAGATGTAATGGATAGCCTGAAAGAACACTTAGGCTACTCATTTTTATTTTAATTTCACGCGGACGGAGTCGCAGGCGAAAGCTAGTCAGTTAATAAAAGTGGGGTATCCGTATGTAATTCAAAATGATTTTTTTATACTTATTGCACGTGATTATTTGCGCTTATATAGCGATAAAACATTTTTTTGGTCTGTATATCTTTCGACAAGGAAGTGTTTCTTCCGGGAAGTCTCCAAAACCGCTTATTTACTTAGGAGTAACACAGGTTAACATATTTTTCAATTCTATAAATACCAAATTGCAAATCAATAATAATCATTATCATCAGCATTTATCTGCCCATTGTTGGACATAGGCCTTCCCCAATACCTTCCACAGATTGCGGTCCTCCGTCTTCTGCATTCAACGACTTTCCTTGTAGTCAATAACATAAAACAGTAATTGTTTTACTTTTAAATTATAAAATTTTAATTACGTTCTTAGGTACTTTTAGGGTTTTTATTGTTCGCTGTCTAAACAGTATGTTACATTCCGGTCAGTTTCTTGTAATGATGGGAAGAAGTAGATTTGGCGGTGGAAGAGTCTGATAGGAAGAGGAATATCCCCTTCCAGTGCACCAACTCCTCTGTCTTATAAAGGCCTACCTTCCCTAAAACGCATCTGCAAATGCGCATGTCTGGGCAGCAGTCGTTTCGGAAGTTTACGAGATTAATGGTGACAGGTTGCTTCTTTGTTTTTATTACAAAAGACACAATAAAAGGAAATACAAAAACATTTTTTCGTTATTTCATCGGTTAAATAATAAAGCACGCCACTTGATTAATACTAACTTTTATTTGCTAACAGATAATCATCATTGTTTAAACAGTTACATACTAAGTTGTAGGGACAATTACAGCAAATGTTGCCACAGAACATACGCATAGCATGCTTAGACTTCGTCGGAACTGCTAACATTATTTTAACCCAACTCGAATTTAAAAAAAAACTTTAAAACATACGAGAAACCAGTGTCTAAAAATTCGAGCAATGTGAAATTTAAGATAAATTAGATCCTGCTGAAATATACGTATTTACTGTAAACCAGTTTCACGTCGAAGTATTACGTAAGCATACTAATGTATTTGTGAATTTCCACTGTCCAGACATTTGTATATTTTAGTAATCATTACTTGTAAACACAGTCTATGATAATATCAGTTAAGACTAGTGTGTTGCCGCTAGAATTTCACTGTATTAAATACTACACCGGATGCGGGCGGCACAGAACCGAAAACCTTACCAATCGATTTGGGAATGCCTACCTTCAGCCGTGGAAGATCGTAGGCTGATGATGAAACCAATTTCAATCAACCTGGTGTAGTTAATTTTATGAATCAAGTTGTAAAAGATTATTACGTCACTAAGAAATTTAGACATAAATTATTTATCAATAACTCAAAATGTCTTTTGATAATCTGTATGCGTTGTGTATTGAAAAAAAAACGTTTTATGCTATTGCAGAAAGTACAAGACCACGGCCTTCAACATGTTAGTTGCTTTTTTATTAACACTTTTATCAGTACAACAATGTGACAGTGAGAATTTCTTTCCCGAAGAAGACAACAGTCACTTAACGAGTTGCCTACAAAATATAACATTTAATTGGAATGATAAAAAGAGGGTACCATTAATAGGTATCACTTATGTCGATTTTAATTATCTCGAAAATGACATCCTTAAAGCCATCCATGAAATAAATTTTATCACAGTTGTATCTAAAACTGCAAATATAGAAGTAAACATTCAACATAACTCTTACATCATTATGATCGATAATTTTATTACATTCAAAAATGAATTTTCATTTATTACACAAGAGGGAGACTGGAAACCAAATGCAAATATGGTAATCGTTTTTAGACATCATGAACCTGATAAAATCACAGATTTATTCAATATCCTATTGCATCTTCACATCTTTAATGTAATCGTTATATACTCATCCAATGACACAATATACACATACAACCCTTTTCAAAATAAAAACTGCGGTAGAACATTTGACGAAATAGTAAAATACGACAATTGTTCCGAAGCGATCGTAAATAAAATATTTTTCCAACAATCAAAGAAAAATCTCAAAGGTTGCACTTTCAATGTTAGCGTACCGGATTGGCCACCCTTTACTATGAACCCTGCTAAAGACAATCACACAGTGAAGTTGAAAGGAACAGAACAATATCTAATGGAAATCTTGGGTGAAAGGTCAGGATTTAATTTCTCGTACAAGTTTTTTGATAAAGCAGAGGAATTTCCTGTTATTGGCAAAAATATGACAGCAACTGGTACTTTGGGTTTACTTCAAAAAGGATATGTCGACGTAGTTCTTGGAGGAATGATACTGACACATGAACGAGCTAAAGCTTTCGATTACTTTCATGGACACCATGACTTTGAAGACGAACTATCTGTACTGGTAAGAAGGGCAGGTCCTGTACCAAATTGGAAAAATATTTATATAGAATTTACTTATCTTGTTTGGTTTCTATTAGTTGTTACTTTCATTACGTTTTTTGTTGTTTTCTCAATTGTGTTTCGTATTAAGGATAAATGTTATTTTATGTTAGTTATGTGGGACCATCTTTTCCAACACAGTCATAAATTACGTTTGAATTTTAAAGGCAAATGTTTTCTGTTCCAATGGGTCATTTTTGCGTTTTTAATCAATGCGTACTACCAGTCGAACCTATCTGGATTGACGACACACGTCAGTCATAACTATCAAATCTCGACAACTGAAGATTTAGTTTATTATAAAATAGAACCATGTTTGAGTCCTCTCATTACTGTTTATACCAAAGCTATATCGGGACGTGAAATAATCAATGAAACGAACAAAGATTGCAATAATTTATTGAACAGTATGAAAGTTGTCAGCATGGACAACACAAAATACACTGTCGTATTACTTTCTATATATAAACTGAATAATTACAAGTTTAAAGATGAATTTGGAAATTACCTTTTGTACAAATTTCCGATACCGAAGAGTAAACTTATTTATGCAATATACTTTTACAAAGGATTTCCAAAGCTGAGAGATTTCTACTACCAGGTGCAACGGATACGTGAAACCGGTTTATTAGACAAGCAGGCAAGAGACATAAGTTACGAGGTAGCCAGAAAACACAATGATTTTAGTAAACATATGCACGTTCCATTCGTCTTACCTTGGCATGTCTTGGTGGTCGGATATGGATTATCAACATTCACGTTCCTTATTGAATTTCTAATGGATTATATTAAGAGAAACAGGAGGCATCACATAATTTTCTTGCATTAAGTACATGTGTTTCCGTGAATTCGCACTTAATATTTGTACGAGTGTAATTTATGATGCTGTTATCTTCAGAGTTTTACTTCACTGCGTTCAATTAGTAGCAAATGTTAGCAATATTATAGTTAATTCCTAATCTATATCGGATTTTTATTATTGCACATCGAGTTTAGTGTGTAGTAATATCGCATTTCAATTCAAATGTGCTTCAAATAAAATAAATAATGCTTTTTCTTTATGCGTTTTAATTTGATCCTAGCATCCTAGGTCATCTTGTTATTAAAATTAAAACGCTTTATTTTTTATATCATAAGGTTGCAAATGAGCAAGCACTGGCAGAATTCGCTGTAATGGCGAAGCGACTGCTACGAATAGTCATCTACAATGCAGATGTATCGCTTACTATTATTCTACAGAAAGGGAAGCACAGAAAAAGGATATTTCATCCTTCCTTAATAAGAAGAGGGATGAAGGGTAAGGGACTAGAATTAGGCTTCCGGTATCACACTCAAAAGGCGAAACGCGGAATTTATTCGGCTTTACACCTGTCTTCTGTATGGTCGTGGTATTGCTCGTGGTAAACCTTCCACTCACGCTAAGACGTTATAGTGGGTTTAACTTGTGAAATTTTGGCAAATTCTGAAACATATCCTTTGTCTATTGTACTTGAATTTATAAGGATTTGATTCTCTGATTTTAAACAGTATGTGATATTTACTGTAGCATTTATTTCTTTTTAATTACAGTAAGGATATCCTTGTACTACTATGTAATTACAAACCTACAACGAAATTACACATTGCTAAGGACCGAAAGTTGGACATCACGCAAGCAACAATAAATGTAAGGACGAATGCATAACTATGCACGACGCCGGACGTAATAGTCACATCTCGATTAAAATCCACAATAATATTAACAAATTGTCTTAAATTTCTTTAATGGGTTAATCCTAGCTGAGTAAACGCTGCAAGAATTCAGTATAAGAAATAGTTAACCATCGCCATGTTAATTGTGTATTTATTGTTTCTTACATTTCGGTTATCTGATTGCCATACATGGTCTGTTCAAGAGAATAACGCAAACATTTCAACTTGTGTTGAGAATATTATATCTCATTGGATTCAAAAGGGATCTCACATCACGTATGTAGATTTAAATTATCAAAATGAAGATATTCTAAAAAGTATTCACATGATGAATTTCGCCACTGTTGTATCCAGAAAGACAAATGAAAGAGTAAATCATTACAATGAAGCCTACATTATCGCTGCTGAAAATTTGTACGTTTTCAAGCATGAATTCAAACATCTCATTAAAGAGAAAGATTGGACGCCAAGTGTTTATTTCATTATTATCTTAAATGATAAAACTCCAAATGCAATAACAGACTTGTTTGATATTCTAATCCATTATCATGTTTTCAAAGTGGCCGTGATAACTGGGATGAGTGGTATTCAAATTTTCACCTACGACCCTTTCGAAAATAACAACTGTGGTAAAAAATATTTCAACATCAAATCTTTCAATACGTGTTCTAACACGAGTATAGCAAAATTGTACTCAACTAAAATTGATGAAAGTCTAAAAGGGTGTATATTTAACTTCGCTACATCGCACAGAGCCCCGTACTCTATTAAACCTAATAAAAAGAAATTTCCTGAACACCTTATGGGCATGGAACAATTTGTTTTAAATATATTAGGTGAAAAAGAAGGTTTTAAAATCAATTTTACGGCATTATATGATCCTGACATATATCCTGTCGTGAAAGACGACATGTCGGCGACTGGCGCATTGAGTCTAATTCAGAAAGGAGATGTTGATATTGTGTTTGGAGGAATGTTACTATTACGCGAAAGAGCTGTGGCTTTTAGTTATTTTTATGAACATCTAGCGTACACTGATGAATTAGTTATGTTAGTAAAAACTGCAGGGCCTGTAGCATCATGGAAAAACATTTATTTGGAATTCAATTACTTAGTTTGGTTTCTTTTATTCCTTACTTTTATAATTTGTTTTGTATTATTTGTAATTGTGTTGCAAATTAAGGATAAATGTCATTTACTGTTAATCATGTGGGGTCTCCTCTTCCAACATGGCTACAGAAAAGGTTTCAATTTTAAAATAGAATGTTTCATTTTTCAATGGGTCCTTTTCGCTTTCTTAATCAACATATACTATCAATCTAATCTGATGGGTCTCACAACACACTTCAGTTATAACTACCAGGTTTCTAATGAAAAAGATATAATGGATTACAATATGGAACCGTGTATTTCTAACAATATAAAGGGACTTATCAACGCCACTATTGGGAATGACTATGACATCGAAATGGACGAAGATTGTGATAAAACAATTGCCAGTATGCAGACCGTCAGTGAGAATTATAAAAAATACACTTTGGTATTGCATTCACTATTTAAGTACAATAGATTTAAATATACAGATGATTATGGGAATTCACTTCTTTATTCATTTAAAATACCGACTAATAAAATTATTTATGGGGTATATTTTTACAAAGGATTCCCGAAAATGAATAAATTGCGTTATAATGTTTTACGCATACGTGAAAGTGGTTTATTAGATAAACATTTGAGAGATTTATTTTATGAAGAAGCAAAAACATACAAATTTCATAATCAAGTATTTCAGGTACAGTTTATCTTGCCGTGGTACATTTTGTTAGTAGGAGTTTTCTTGTCAGGAATAACACTAATCATTGAATTGATAGTTGATTTTTTTCAACGAAAAAGAAGGTGTAGAGAATTTTACTTACCTTAAATATATCAGTGTTCGCTGCTTTTAGCTGTTTCGCTTATTATCTTTCACGCGCCTTTAAAGTACATTTATTTATTGAAAAGTGTTTTAAATTTAAGTGTTCAAAATTATCGCGAATACAAAATGTCTGAAAGTAAATAAAAAATTGAATCTATCAATTTAATTCGCTACTTTTAATAAATCTCCTGAAAATTTATTACTCACAAAAAAGTATTGTAAATTGAAATTAAACTTTAACCCAATAAAAAAATTACATTTTTCAAGAGTTTTTTTCTATCTTTATTTAAAAAAACTTCAACTATTTATAATCTTACTAATATTATAAATGCGAAAGTTTAGATAGATGTTTGTTAGTTTGTAGCCGAAACGGCTGAACGAATCTCGGATGAAATTTGGCATAGATGTAGAACATCTAGAACATAGGCTACTTACTTTTGTTTTTTAATTCCGCGCGGACGGAGTCGCTGGCGTAAGCTAGATAATACTAAAATTGCCACAGTAAGTAATTTATTAGGTATTTAATTATATTGACTAATAAAAAAATTTACTCAATGTTTATTTTTTTTAACCTAGTAACAACCCTAGCAAAATAAGTAAAAAAATTAAATGATCTAATGAATCTTTCTCTCTGTACCGGTCACTGATGTCACTACCCTCGAAAGCTTGAAACGGTCCATATATGGCAGTCCTTATGTTCGGAGTACGTAAACTTATGGTAATCGTAAACGAAAACTTTCTATAACAGAAATCCTTGTTTTGTAAAAAAATCTAGGAATAAACTATTAACTTAACATTATTATAGCAATGCTAAGCTATTCATATCAAATAAAATACAAGTTCTAATTACAAGTTAACTAGCTTAGAAACTACAAACTTGTGGTTTACTTAGCCGATGTTTTAGTTCTTGTTGATTGATTAAATTAGGATCGAGGCTTAAGGAATACTTAAGTACTACATGAGGCAGCTTATTTACTCAATAGCGCAGTGAGCAAGCTTGATAAAAAATTTTTGACACATAAATCTTGACAGCTAAAGTTGTTATAAAAGGAAACTTAACAAACAACACGATATATTTATACATATTTATTTAATGTGCAATCTACACTCATTCTAATACTATACTAATATAATAAAGCGTAAACACACACTTATTTGTTGACTAAGATGTCAGCAATTACAGCATATTTTTGAATATTCCTTATTTAATAAAAATCCTTACACTTACGTCACTCTTTAGGCTATATATTATCACGCCATTAAACTTCGGGGGTTAATATTTTGGATAAAAACCCTAATGTGGGAAAGAGACCATAAGTTGCT
>DVQG01001244.1:0-11306 GCA_018231605.1 Papilio ambrax
TGTTTAATATTGTACATTTAATTTATAAATGTTTCTGTTACAGTCGTAATGTTATTTAGGGAGCGGACGTATTTTAAATTCTCATTACAGTTTAAGATTTCGACATGGCGCAAACATCACGCGTCCCGCTTGCTTATGGCATAAGCAACTTGGCAACAATGTTTTCTTAGCCGAGATGTTTTCGACAAGTGAAATAATACATTTAAACAATTTTATACTCTTTTGTATTATTAGGAAAGGATAAGGATAAGGATAAGGATAAGGCAAGGAAGATGATGATCTGTAACATAAAAGGAGATTTAGACTTAGAATAAGTACACCAATTTATTAAAAACTATATATCAAAGATAGATCGAATTGATCGTTAAACTAGTCTAACTGTAATAATGAATAATCTCAAATGCAACGCACGAGAGTACCAAATTCTTACTAGGTTTATGATTATTGGTAACAAGAAATGTGTCAGAATCAGGCCAATCGCATTGTGGGTCAAACGTTTGTTTAGAGTAACACAATATATCTTTAAATTGTACCATTTAAGATCCGACACTTCGTGCATAATAATAAACATCTGTTTAGGACAGTTATTTACTGATGTAAATGTATAAAAGTCGTTGCTTATCAATTCATTTAACGAACGGGGACAATCTTATGTAAAGACGATTGTTAACCTAATTGATCTGTAAATCTTGAACATTTGTTTTTTTTTTTGACGTTAAATTGATATCAATAACTGGTATTTCGGTTCTTCGATGCTTAATATAAACTTTAATGAAAAATATTATTAAGTAAATGTTAGCACATGTTATTTGCAAAACATCAATAATATGGTATTAACATAATCTTACTAAGATATTAGTCATCACAAATATGCTCGATATATCGAATTTTGTTCCATAAGTTTCTTATAAATTTGAAATTAACACTTGCCAACCCTTGTGGTAGTTAACTTGCGCGGCGCGTTCTTCTCACCCGGGTGGGGATCATGTTGGACTATACGAAATTGCCAAGAAATCTTCCAAGCACTCGTCTCCCCACACTCTAATTGCCCCGTTGTCCAACGATTTATTTATGAATCGTGATCTGTTACCTTAGCGATGGACTTTACGTGAAATCTGAATTATAACCGTTTAAATCTATACATTGTGGTTTATTTTCTCTATGTAGTTATACTCGATAATTTTGCATCTGCTCGACATATATTATTGAAATAAGGCACACATTTAAAACAAAAAAGTATTAACATATGTGATACGTTTCATCCCTAAGTAATATCAGGTTACCGAGGGATAAATAGATTTTTGTTTCCCTATGTTTTTAATACCGTGCGGACGAAGTCGCGGGTAACAGTTACTTTATACATAAAACAAAGAAATGTTATTGCACACACTGAAATGGATTAGAAGCTAAGTAATGATATATATTTAAATGTTTTTGTATACTTTCAACTTGAATAAAAGCTGAAAAATTATAGTAAGAAGGCGAAGGGGCCGGCAAATCGGGATCGTTATTAAGGCGGGGCGGGACCTAAGCCGACCAATCCACAAACATTGATAAGTGCCTATTCCTGAAGTCAGCGGGGCCAAATCTGCCGTTGACCTTTATACAACTTAGTAAAGTGCTAAATCACCATGACAAAATATGGGATAAACGTTAAAAGATAACTTGCATAGTTTTCGCAGTGGACTGAATTTTTTAACAAAATCTATCGCGTATCAACAATGCTATTTTTCCATTATGAGCTGTCGTCCAAATTTGCTTAAACACTGACTTCCTCCTAACCTCTCCTTCTTCTTGTGAAGATGTCTACGTCGTTTTCACGGTATCAAAAATAGGAAATAAATTAAAGAAATACATCGAAAGTCTTTCAGGCATTTTTATACACCAAGATTTTCTAGAGATATTTTTGCGTTTAATTTTTTAGACTTTATTAAAATGAAAGAGTTTTTAGAAGAGATATTGCTAATAGACATCTGTCATAGTTGTGTGAAACTTTTTGTATGAAAATAAATGCTTGATTTTTTCCCCTCTATTCATTTATAGATTAGATTGTAATGTTGTTATTGTGTTCAGACAACACCCATAAAATGTCCGTGATCGTGACCCAAACGTCACAATTGAGTTAATTAATATTAATATTAATTTTACATTAATATTCTTTTCAGACTGCAACAGCAGGAGACATATATTGGGAGGATGAAGATGATTCCTTTAACGAGTTCCTAGAGGTTAAAGAACCGGAGTCGGGACTCATCAGTCATTTGCGACGCTTGAAGAGACAACTGTTTCGTAAGTAACCTTTCCTTTGGTCTTACAACGAATGTATGGATGAACAGAAACACAACTCCGGAACGTCGTAACAAATTTAAATACACAAGTTTAAAATAAACACGTAAAATTGAGGAAATAATGGCCAACACTTATTTTACAGTCTCCTTCGAAAAATATTAATGACATACATGCGATTATTTTGTACTAGATTACGCCCGCGACTCCGGTACCGTGAAATTAAAATAAAAACAAAAGGAAGTAGCCTATGTGTTCTACTAGACAATCCTCTACACTTACGCCAAATTTCATTGCGATTGGTTCAGCAGCCTAGGCTACAAACTCTAACAAACATCCATCCATACATCCAGCTAAACTCTCATGTCTATAATATTACATTGATTATGATACCCACCACAACCCATGACAATTATAATTTTAGTAAAATTAACTTTCAGTTAGAATTGAGCGTATGTAATTATGACATGTACTAATGAGAAACTGTTAAAATTTCCAGCTTCATACGGCGATACAACTGAGGATCCAACGGAGTACGAATCAGCTACATCCGATCAGTTCGATGAAAACGTGTAAGTTATTTATATTCGTGTAATATTTTACGTGTCTTATAGTTAATGTGAAACATTTACCTGTTCCACTTTTTTTAGACCAACATCAAATTATTTAGATCAATCCTGTTTCTTAAATAACAAAACACAATAATAATAACATAGTTAGTATTCAATTGATATTATTAAAATTACGTATATTCTGTTACAGGAACGATGTTGATGCTGAGGAAACTCCAATCGAAGGTTCAGGAACTTTCAGGAGAGATCCCGATAGCAGGGAAAGTAAGTATTACAATTTTTATAAGATTGAGGCTTGGCAAAAAGATAGAAAAAGTGAGAAAGCGGGATGAACATTGTTGCTAAAAATTGAGAACAGTCTTTTCATGTTTTCACCGATTTTGTTTGTATTACGTGCATAACAAAACATATCCATGTCAGCAATGTAAAAAATTCGAAACTAAAAATTTAACTACTTGATTTTTATTTAGTTATTATAAATATACATATCTACGATGAAAGTTATTTTAGGCATTCATTAAGCCAGACATTAAAAAACGCATTTAGATATATTTTCACATCTGTTGCAAAAACCACTAAATAAATATTACAGATGGCAAACTCCACCACGTCAGCTTCAACTTTCACTAAATAACTTAAACCAAATATCGTTAACTTGCAGAGACACTCCGTGTTACTTTCGTGGTGATGGAGCCCTTCCAGATCGAATATTACAACAGAAACTCGGAGCAGTTCCAGAATATCTCAATAGGACTTGCAGACGCTGTCAACAGCCTGTTCGATAAGGTTCCCGGAACTCAAAGAGCTAGTCTCGTCAGAATACAGTGAGTATTTCAATTCTGCATTAAATTGTCTATAGGATGTAAGTTAATTAAAATATTAGAAGATCAAAAGAAGAATAGATGACTGCTGTGAAAAACGACATTAAAAGGACCAAATCAAATATGACAATTGATCACTATCAATTGTCATGTTTGGATTAATTTTTATTTCTAATTCTTCCATAATCAAAGGATTATGGAAGATTAATCCATAAAGAAAAGTAGTAGATGATGATGTTGATTTTCGTCATTATTTACTGCCCCTTTTCACTGTGTGTTAGTTAGTTAGTTAGGCAGAATAGCATATTTCCTCATACCCTCACTTACTATTGAGTGATATCTCAACGAAATGGGAAATAGAGGACGATTAAGTAAAAAGAAAATCCCTGATTTGCCATCCCAGGTTGATCGTCTAGTGAGAAATTTAACTGAAATGTTAAACGCCTTCCGAGTAGATGCCCGAATAGTGATTTTGTTCATCACGAGATCGTGATGCATACTTTTTATTTCATATTTAATTGTCACTAAACTGGCTTAACACTCTAATCTCATTTTTCAGGTCGAGGTTATCAGACGAGTTTTCGTGCAAAGTGACCATGGATATCACAACATCAGGGTTCGATGATACCAAGGAATTGGCGAGGATCCTTCAAGATCACATCAGGCGAAGAAGACAACTTGGTGTCTTCACAATAAACGAAAACGAATTCGTATCCACCGATTTTTCAGACCCAGGTATGTATTGCATCAGTTGGATGCAACTTTCAAATTTCAATACGCTTTTAGAGGCAATAGATTTTTTTTTGTATTAATAAATGAGAATAACATGTAAAATGAAGCACAAATGTATAGAACAGCTTTGTACAGTGTGCCAATGTAACCCATGACACGTTAAGGATACAAAAATGCTTAAACCAGATGGGGTGGTGTCAACACTTAGTTATATGTATATCAATACGGAGAAGAACATAGAAATGCTCTTCTAGTCATACTACTTATTTAGAGACATGACCACTATCTCCCCTGATTTTAAAAAGATGATGCACTATCACGTTTTGTTCCTTATTTGATTTAGGCGATGGAGTTTTATAGGAGTATACAGAAAATTTGCTTATTAAATGCATTAATGCATAGCCTCTTCCTGTGACCTTTCCAGTTAACTACTGTAACTATTCTTGTTCATTGATCATTGTTTGTGGCAATATCTCCCGAGACTCCAAGTTCTTGAGATTATGCAGAATTGTGAAAACACACTGCGTTTGTTGTATTACTTAGGAACCACCAATCTGGAGTGTGCTGCTGACGAGAATAAGTGTGACGATAATCATTGTATTGCTGGCTGGGCTTGGTGTAACGGTGTCCGGGACTGTCCCGACGGCAGTGACGAAGCGTCATGCCAAAATCAAGGTTTTTTTATGTTTGATTTTATTTTTATTTTTTTTAATATTTAATTAATGAGAATTGCATCGCAATGAACAGGGACCCAGGTAATAGGAAAGTAATTGGTAATAGAGGGTTTACTTAATTTTTATAATACTTTTACTATTTAAAATCTCAATTTTAGATTTTACTTCTGTTTTTTTTTATTTAATGTTTACTAGATTCTAAAGACGAAGAACAGACCAACGAAGTCGACCAACAGACTTCGACGTCGACAGAAAGCCAAAGGATACCAGATAATGGTGATTTCAATTCAGCATTTATTTTTTTTAATATTCTTTTTTTATAATTTTTCCTTGTAAAAATTTTTGTTGAAATTTTGTTAACCATTTTGTTAAACGACAAAAAAATCGTCGTTTTATTCGCAATTTGTTTTTTATCTCTTTTGTTCAGGCCTTAATACGTTGAGCGTTGCAACGAACGGAGAAAAAAATATAATTCCAGAGACAACTACACCTCGCTTAGAACGTAAATATGTGTTTTTCTTTTTACCGTAATTATTTAAAATGGGAATTGGATTAACAAGAACTAAAGAAAAATTAAATTACCTGGAGTTCGTAGTTTTTTACTTTTTTTTTCATAATTTAGGGGGGGATGGCGATGAAGGTGACGATACAACCTCAAGTGAAACAGAAAAAGAACTTGTACCAGAAACAACTACATACGAAAACAATTGTAAATATTTTTTTTTTTCATTTTTTTTTTATTTTCAATATTTCATAATCATTATTATCTGTTCTTTTTGGGAAATCGAATTCTTCCATTTTTCTTCTAATCTTTTTAAAAAATGCATTCTATAAGAAAAAATATGGGGATCCAGCAATTCTTCTCTCACCAAAGAACTAAATTACTACTAAATAAATTGTATTACTTAGTAGTATTCTTCTCATGGCGTATTCCAGCTATTATAAAGCTTCTTGTACTAAAAAAATCTGTTATCGACTATTGCATTATAATGTATTTTTATGTAAGAAATATTTATTTGTCCTGTAACTGACTCACTCAGTGCACAAGAAATCCGACAGCTAAATGGTTAAGAAAACGAAGATTCCATCATCGTGGTTGAGGGTTCGAATCCTCCCATTTCACTATTGTCAAAGCCTAGAGCCTATTTGGAACATTACATAAAATTTTAGTAATTAAGTCTTTTCTACTAAACTTAATTATAAAGTATCTGGTTCTATGCTAAGGTGTTCCCTAATTCATCATGTTCTCTAATTGAGGCACTAAACTGTGAAACTTTTACTAAGTAAATACAAGGAATTTAAAACATTTGTTATGTTTATGATTTAGATTTAAGTTAGATTTAGAAATAAGAGAAACAATTTTACTTTTTGTGTAGTTGTAGTGTCAACCAAACTATTATAACCCCTAGATACACGCAACAAGATATTTAATAATTGTACAGTCTGTAGCAACGTTAGCTGGCGCATGAAGGGCCTGTCCCGGTGCAATATCTCTAGCATCACCATCACCATATAAGTCCCTACTAAGGGGCTCTGAGCCTACCCTATGTAAGGAGTGATTAGGATATAGTCAACCACGCTGGCCCAGTGCGGGTTGGTAGACTTCACAGATATCTATGAAAATCTTCGCTGATATGTGCTGTTTGCATCACGATGTTTTCCGTCACCGTAATACTTTAACCACAAGACATAACATGGGATAAGTTACGTTACCACGTTAAGTATGATAAGTGTGCATGAAGAAGGCCAAATTTTAATTCTTTCCTTTTTTCATGAACGATCGGAAGGAGAAGTGAATTTGAGAGGAAAAACTGAACCTACATAATGAAAACCTTGTGTTTGTGATACAGTGTGTGCGGCGTATGAGCTCCGATGTGACAACACGCGATGCGTCCACCTGAGGCAACGCTGCGACCGCCATCAGGACTGCGACGATGGTACGGACGAAGCGGACTGCCCACCAGGTAGGTCTACTGACTACGATCTATTCCTCAATTGTCACAGGCCTCTGCTAAACAGAGTAAATACGCCTACAAGACACATCTAAAGTAGTTGTTACAAGTTATAAATCGCAGGCTTCCTTGTTCATTGTTTTTAATTCAACACGTATCACGCAAAGACCTTTTTTGTATGTCTTCAGTCGTTAGACATCGTCTTGTTTAACTTTTTTAATTTACTATTACTTCTAAACGGATCACGATAAGACATATTGAGTGGCGTATTTAGCACGGCATTACCTTCTATTGTAAATAGACGATTGTTCTCCTGGTAATACGATAGCATTAAATTTAGCAATAGTTGGATTGTATTTAATACAATTTGCTACGTCGATTCAGTTTAATATTAATTGAAAATTGTCACGTGAAGAATCTTTTTTATGAACATAGAACTGCTAAAGCTGTTAAATATATGGTGAAAATGTTTTGTACATTTATGTTGATACGCATATTGGAGTAAATTCTAAGATTTTGTGTATGTGCAAATAATTGGCAAGCAGTCAAGCAAGCGTTGTGTACAGAGTGAGCAATCAAAACGTCCGTTCATTGCAAACTCTCTAAGGACCAGTAGAGCCATTAATTTTAGCGTTGAGTGGACACTGATCGGGTTTGGATTCGAGAACTGGGAAGTTAAAACAGCAATCATAGCTGGATTAGGGTAACCATATGGTTGCTTTTATTATTATTTAAAATTTACTTTTTTTTACTTTATCATACTTGTAATAAGGAATTTAAAAAATAAACATAACTTTTAATAATAACAATAAGTTGATAGGTAGTCAATATCACTTACTATTCGAGTTGGATATTTTAATTTTACTCTATTCTGAGTACCTTATTAATTTTATAATAACTTAAAAACCAAATACGTACAAGTGTAACAGTACTGACAGAGAAGATCCATTTTAACCAACCAATTTGTAATACAATTTTAACTGTTGTCCAAAAATATTTCAATGAGCTTGACAATTTACAGTGGTTAGTGGTTACATTAGCTGTAACATACATATGTTTGTACTGCATTTACTGTTGGAATGTCGAGTAGATCTGTGGCAATCCGAAATTCAAGCACCACAATAATTATAAAATTAAACCAATCAATTAACTCAAACTGTTCGCCCACCTAATCTTAAGTGCTAAGCGAATTCCTGCCAGCCTCCAAAGTAGTTTAGAGAGATGTATCATGCTAAATACCTTCCATAACTATAAAGCTATCAAAAATTTGTAGTCTGTTAAGAATTTAAGAAATCTTATAGTTATATAAATAGGTCATGAGATTAACGTGTTCTTAGAATCTTATTTTGCTCCATGTTAGTACCTTTAACTTCATTATCAACCTGCTCTTGTCCCTACGAATGGTCAGCACAGCGTCCCGCTGTTCCATACATCTGTGGTAATTGTTCAATGGTTATATTTGTAGCGTTATCTCAACGGAGACCGTTTCAATTTGAAGATCATTCGTTAAAGCTATTAAAACAGTAATGGTTTTCGCAGTAACTGTTTTATTATGATGACTTTTGCCAGTTTCAATTATTTCATCGCTTACATAGTTCATTTGTTGGCTGCCATGTCAAAATAAAGATTTATTGCGGTGCCGAGAGCTCATATAATTTTAAATATAAATTTATTTGATGATCAAATTGAACAGAGGCCTTATTAATTTACGGTCGTATTTATAACCACATCAGTAGAGAGTAATTGATACTAGTGTTCTCTTCTTTAAACCAGCTTAGTTTAAAAGTGAAATTGTTATAAGTAACTATTTCACTTACGGTAAGCCGTAAAAGTAAAAACAAGACAAAATCTTAAAAGTAAAAAGTCTTATAAATTCGGTTTAACAAAACTTTGGTAGAATCTTTTTATCATTAGATAGTGTAAAAAAAAATTAATTACAGGGGTCACAATGTACATAATTACAAGCTTTACCTAAATAGTTTTCGTTGGATTTGGTTAACCTCCCAGGCAAGCATCTTAGGGGATTTGATTCGGTATCGGCTTTCGAATTGGCGCGTATCGGCACCGCACTTAAAACTGGCGGGCACAATACCGAGTATAATTGTCATATTCGCGCGCAATTCGCTCTGCCAATCAGAGGACGCATTGCAAAATGACGCTATCTTTTTCCACCAATCGGAAGCTGTGACGTCACATGATGTTGTTTCCTATTTTGAAAATTTTCATTTACTTAGATGACTTGTTTTGTCATTCCGCGCGGTGGTAGTAGTATAGTAGCGAGCCAAAACAAATACTTTTATTTTGTATTTTTTTCTTATTTAGGGTTTTAAGGGAAAACATTTATATTCAATACCATTCTTCGAATAGTTCCACTAAAGTAGTGATAATCTCAAAGAGCCTTGCAATACTTAGTTTAAGTGGACAAACAATTCCAAGGTTTGCTGATGAAAATATCTAGACGATCATAGTTGCGCGTTATTGTTGGGAGGGCTTTTTAAAATTGTATTGAAACACACTTCATTTTAAATTACATGAAAAATGTTATGATGAAAAATACCTACAAGTAATAAATATAATAACAACGTAAATTATTTATATTCAAAATAATTTTTAAAACGTATTTCAAAATGTTTATACTGAAATGGCATGGTTTTAAAAGTGAGCTCTTATTGCAGTGCAGGATAAAAGCACTAAATAAATAATCTCCTTATTTATTGTCCCTTTTGTAAAAGAGACAGTTCAAATAACGCCTATAGCGTATTCGACACCGCAGCGTTCGCGTCGGCGTTCGCGAATTTCTATAAAATGAGACCAATTGTCTATTTTTTTTCGTATTCTGAATGAGAAAAGAAAAATGTTTTGATGTATTCGAAAATATTTAAGATATATTAATAAAAATAATATGTAACAAGGCGTAGACTTATTTAACGCTTATGTTGTGATTGTGAATTGATGAGTTAATTAACTTGGACATTACAATTATTTGTTATAGTTTGTTTTTTAATTTTTTACTTGTAAGAACTATAACAAATATACTAAGAACTGAACTTATAAAGACTATATATTACTATCGTTTACATATTCTTTTATGCCTATTGTAGTATAAAAATGTAAGATTTCGTCAAGTGCTTCCCATTGTGACGGAGTCTAACGTATATTTTCAGTGACTAAGTTATTGTGACAAGACCTGTTATTCCTACACTAGCTGGGCTTGAATTCGATTCAATTTACACACTTGTTGAATGCTATTTTGCAATAGAAATATCTTTATGTTTTCCGCAGTACGATATGTTACATACTAATGCTAGTTATACACCAGGGTAGAACAGCAAGATAAAGTACATAATATAAAGTTTTTCTGTTTTGGCGTGTGTTTTCAGTACCAATTAATTTTCTACTACTCTGGCGTCGTATGAAACTAACATGTGCATATTTTTCTCTTTATTTATTAAATTATTTTTTGGAAAAAATTTTGTATATTCAAACCTTACTTGTCTTTATTAGAATAGTTTATCTTCGTATGGGTTACGACAAAAACAATAATGTTTGTTCCCGTCAACAATATAGTGAATTTCATTCGACGTGACTTTACTTGATTGAGAGAAAACAATCAGTAAATTTAATATATTCATCAGTACATCAAACATCGGAATATCGTTAAATAAAAATTGTTTTGTCCACACACGACGTACAAGGTAGCAAGTCACATAGTTCTATCAATTTATGTTATTTAATCCATCAGTCATACGCGTATGCATTTAAATTCCCTTCCGTGTAATAATTAGTCATATAAAGTCATGACATAAACTGAACATGTTTTGTACCGTTTACCGTATAAGTACTTTGTTGATGAATTGAATCCTAAGCCTAAGTACGTCACCTACGTCTAGGCCACTAATATGTATAAATAGATAGGCCATTGCTTGAAAATGAGAGTTTTGGTTTCGGTGTGACTTAAAAGCGTTGGCTGTTGACCACCACTAGGAACACTAGAAACATTTTGCTACAGGTTCCATGGGACAGAAGATAGTAACATAAATACAATCTTCTATACATATAATAAAATTGGAGTGTGTGTTTGTAATATCAAAGGAAAACTCCACATTTCAAGAACGAAAAACGCATTTAAGTATTTTTGGTCTGTCTGTCTGTCTATCTGTCCGCAAACCGCGTTTGTTCCGAGTAATCTCCGAAACGGCTGGAAAGATTGTGACCGGACTATCACTGAAGGGTAGCTGACATATACGGGCCTATTATAGGCTTTTTTAT
>DVQG01001245.1:0-11304 GCA_018231605.1 Papilio ambrax
TTCATGTGGGAAAGGGACCATAAACTACAAGCCTACATTAAAGAAGCATAATCATTATGGTAACGGTAATTTTGACATTTACATACAATTGACATTGTCAAATGTAAGCAATGAAATAAAGTTATTATAATTTCACGCGAACGAAGCTGCGCGGGAACAGCTAGTTATAAGTTAAGACTGAATTTGTGTGTTATCTAAGTATTGTTGTATTGTTTCTACATATGTAATCAATATAAGTAAAATCTAGGCCCCTACGTAACGCACTGTCTCTATAAAACCGAATTGTCCCTCGTAAGCTTTTACGATATCAAGGAGATTCTATTTACTTGTATATGTTTATAACGTCTGCGTACAGTTGAGGCTTAGATAATCCCGCATTCGGCAGTTTGCGAGTAATCCTGTGACGTCATTACTGTTTCCCTTTGAACGCGACTTGATTTACTCGTGGCTGATTAACACGAAGTTGCAATGCTGTGTGGACAAAAATATCATTTGTACTTTAGAAATAACGATAGTAGTTAATGGTATAAAATTAGTGTAACACTAGCTGTTCTCGTGCGGCTTCGTCCGCATGAAATTATAAAAACCCTAATTTATTGTTTACATTTGTCAAATTCTTAATTGCAAATGACAAAATTACCGTTACCATAATAACCTTGCTTCCTTGATGTTGGCAGCTTGTAGTTTATGGTCCCTTTCTCACATTTTTTTTTTCAATTTATTTACCCCTCAAGTTTGATGTGTTTTATATTAAATAATGTATAATTCAAATATGTACTGTAATTGCTGACATCCTACGCCACGAGAGAAGTATTTACGTTTTATTATATTAGTATAGACAAGTTTCCAATTATCCATTTATCGCACCAAAAAAAGTCACAAATAGTTAAACATAGTTGGGAATCATTAGAAAACTATCATATGTCTCTTAGAAGATGTAGCTACCTACTATCTTTTGAGAAAAATACTCTAGAATATATTGATATATAGACTTTCTTGTTCTATATATAAAAACTAATGTAAACATCATTCAGAAGACAGCCGTCTGTCAGTCACATTGCATTATAATCAATTACTGTTGGCCTCGGCCCTCGATTTACGACTTTAACTGTGTTTAACTCAGCGCTGAGCTTTACCCACTCTGATACCCTTTGTAAGTCTAGTTCATTGTAAGGTATTTTTTTTTCAAATTTAATAATACATCATATTTATGAGTAACATTAAGCCCGCTACATATGATTACTCCTAACAGTTAAAACAGTGTGTAGACAAAATTATAACTGTCAGTAGAACTGTACAGTTTTGCCTACATACGTTCATTTTTATTTATTTCGACCGTTCAGTTAATACTCTCGGAATTGTGCATTATATAAGTACAGTTTATTATGTATTTATTTTCTTTTTAAATGTCCTCATGCTGTCATAACGGCCAATGTTTTATTTGAGGTGTAGGAAACCAAGACTTTTTTTAGTGAATTTGATCACAGACAGATCGTTATGTGTGATAAAAGTCAGTAACGGTGTGCAGAAATGGTTCAAGCACACATATATCCAACACCCGCTGCATAATTTATACAGACTCAAACGGAACACGGTTGCATACGATTGTGCACCCACAATGACGTCACTCTTTTGAATTGTAACACATCTTCACGTTGCTTTCAGAAAAATCCTTTTTGATTTCCCATTTGTATAGCATCAATTAATTTTTTTACATTTCTTTGTTTAGATTTAGATTGTCATCAATTCTAAACTTACGATTAAGTGCTAGCGCAAACCTATAACTGGATTATAGCACAACTGTTGTGCGATTGTCTTTTATTTTGCAGCCATTCAACTATTTAGTACTGCACAACTAAAAATAAAGAATGCATACCTCCATATAAGCTCATAGGAATCAAAGCGATACTAATTGAGCGATAGTTTCGTCAAAGGTGTGCGCGCGGTCTAAGCGTCACTTTTCTCGTATTAAAAATGTATAGTATTGACCTTATAATTGTGTTATTCAATACATGCTATAAAAAATCCATTTTGATTAATAATTAACTTTCGTGAACTTTATTCTTTCATAAGGTAATCATGGTTTTACTTGGTTATTAGATATAACCTACTCAAGGCTTTAGTACAGTATATCTTTACATATTTAGTGCCTATGAGATAATTCAATTATATACACTTTAGCTACGTAATGCGGGTTTCAAATCCATTTGTCAATTACATAGTACATGCTCTGCAACATGTTACGCTCTTAGGTCTTGTTACGTGTATTATATACCACATAACTAGAGTATGAATGTACATATATCTTACTAATATAAATGAAATGATCTCGAATTTGGCATAGATGTAGAGCATAGTCTGAAGTAACTCACAGGCTACTTACTGTTTCGTTAATTCTACGAGGAAGTATTCGCGGGCAAAGCTAGTGAGTGATATTATAAATTTAAAAGTTTGGATGGATGTTTGTTAGAGTTTGTAGTCTAAACTGCTGAACAGATGTCGATTAAATTTATTTCAGATATATACTATAGTTTGGAAGAACACACAGGCTACTTACTTAGGTTTTTAATTCCGCGTGGACGGTTTCGCGAGTGATAACTAGTGTTAAATAACTTTAAGTGTCATTTTGAAGCATTTCTTATTACATTATTTTAGGTCTTATAAAGTTTTAATGTTTATAATCAATTTAAAATTAATTTGTTGTGTTAATAAATGCATCAAAAAATAAACTAAAGTAAAATTTGACTGCAATCGATTTTAGAAACATACCTGGCACTACATTTAGGCCACAAATGGGTAACCGAGTTCCAGAAACGATATCTGTCGTGTCTGTGCGACCTAGTGGCTACCGAATGGCGAGTGAGCCCATTCACGTCGGGAGCACTATGGGGACACACTGGCGGCACACTGGGGACACACTGGTGGCACATGTGTGGTTTGATCAATATCATAACCGTCAAGTCTATAGTTGGCACATCTGGCAAAGAGTATTCTTGTTTCTAACGTGCCAACTCAAATGCTATAAAATCAATATCACTAACAAGATGTAATTGTATTGACTTGTAGTCGTCTATTGTTCGAAGTTTGAATTAAGAATAAGTTTTTTTTGTTTTTAAAAATAGTTCAGTCAACCTCTTTAACTATAGCTGTGAGGAATTTTTATAATTAAAAATTGTTCATCTCGTTGTTAAAATAACAGTAAAATGTCTGGCTGCCCCTTTTGAAACCTTATTAAATTGAGCAATAGTAAATAGATCTTTTAATTTAATGTACAATTCATATTTGTAAGCAAGTCTGTTAAATTAGCTTGACAATTTAAGCAGTGGGTAGCAACAAGCATATCAGACATTGTGTCCAGCTCATCCAAGCGTGAACTGTCGCCTGCAATACAGCGCTAAAAGGCTGCTTCCACGAATACGAACATCTGTTAAATTGCACAGTTTCTGCGAATTTTTAGATAAGTTGTTTGCTGTCCTGTTATTTAATTGTAGATTCTAATGCATTAATTTTTGAAGACTTTTAACATATTTTGCACTGAAAACTTTGATATTTACCTAATGATCGAATAATTGTTGATTTACCCTTATATTTTTTACGATTGGTTTGTCGGATTACGTCCAATTGTTTTTTTTTATATGAGTAAAGGGGCGAGCGGCAGGAACACAGAGGTTTCGTTGCGAATTCTTTATTTACAATTGGAATTGTCAAATATTAAAATCTCGTGAGAAATCGTCTTTAAAATTGCTTTCAAACATGTAAATAAAATCAATAAAACTTTTAAGTTTAGTTCGTCCTGGTTTCCTTGTGGTAATATATAACTGTGTTCCTAAGGGAAACAAGTTCCGTATCGGGGAAAAGTCAAGAACATTGCTTTCACTTGACCTTGAACTTTGTACTTTTATCTATATTTTCATCTTGTCTTACAAAACGTGAGTTCTAGAAACATTTCGCCTTTGCATTGATTTCCCAAGCGACCGCAATGCCGAACGACGGTTATCGAAGGATATTTTTTTGAAATCTTTTTACTTATTGGCCTTACTTTAGTATTAAAAATACACAATAAAATTAAATCAAATTAGAATACTAATTGACCTAACATTACCTATACGAAAAAATCTAAATTAAAGCAAAACTTTACCATGAAATCTTTTAGTAAACAAAAGGATTTTGAATGTCCCGTTCTTTAAGTAATGTTATATTATTTTCGCTCATGTTTTTGATCGTTTTATTGATGTCTTACTGCGAGGAACGACGAGCACTCGAAACGTTTGTCGAGTGAAGGAGTGATTGTTAAATATTTTATGAAAATGACAAATGTAAACTTTGGAAATAATAGACTTGTTCTAATACAATAATTTTAATTAGATTGCTGAATTACTTAAAGTAAACTAGAGAAGGAATATTTACTACTAATACTATTATAAATGCGAAAGTTTAGATGGATGGAAGAACACAAAGGCTCCACTTTTGTTTTCTTATTTCAATTCCACGCGGACAGAATCTCGTGCGAAAGCTAGTTAATAATAAATACAATCCATTTTGTAGATTTTCATCTTTGCTACAAAAGAAACTTCAACAACAAGCTAACTTATTTAAATACCTTAAAATTTAAATAAATCCTTTGTTCGTGTTTCCGTATGCAGACCTACATATATTTAGAACGGACTCGAAGCTTTCAAGAATCACCAAAACGTATCTAATAGACATTTATTTATTTAATCCTAAAACATTCTCAAGTCCTCGGCCTTTATAAATAGAAAAGCCATTCAGTTAATGTCTGAATAAACCGATTAGAAAGAAATGCTTAATGGAATTGACTGATGTTGACTTCATCGTTGAGATTCTCACGAGGGTAGAACAGTACACAGGGTAAGACAGTGCTATTTAACGCATACTGTCTTTGCCAAATCACAAAGAACTATCATGTAAATTTACGAAAAAGTATTAAAAATCGTCAAACTAATATGAGATTTAGCCCTTTTCTGCATAGCAACCGCCATAAATAATTTTGATGTAGGCTTATTCATCTTGTTCGATGAAACTGAACTCCGTATTATACTGTCATGCTTTATTGTTCTACCCTCGTGTGAAACATAATTGTGGTGTGACAGATATAGCGACGGGAAGCCATTGGCTTTAAGGGCTTTCGGCTTCGCTCTAAGAAACAATGCCAATACAATTCTATATTTGACTATGGAACAAGAATAACTTTTGTGTGCGTGTTTTCTTAGATAATCTGTGGTTGATTAAAAAAAAAAAAATTATTCCAACACAAATGCTTATTTTTAGTTTTATATTTAAAAGATAATTAGCATGATAAAAGTATTTAAAAAAAAAATTGTTACTGTAACAAAATTAAGAACTCTCTGTTTAAGATCGTTTTGCGCATTTTTCGCGCACACCTTTGACTAAACTATCGCACAATTGTCATCGCTTTGATTACTATAAGTGTATTTAGAAGTGCGCACATTACTCGATTTTGAGTTGTGCAACTAAACAGTTGAAGGCAGCCAAACAATCATGCGATAATTAGGTTTCAGAAGTGATATGTGATCCAAACACTGTTTTAGAAGCATCAAATATAAATTAGGTACTTTAAAAAAGCATACGCTTTTCTGTCGATATTACCCCTATACAAAACGTTTATTATAAAAACCAACAAAGCACATCCCTATTAAATTGCAACCGGATCTTCAAACATAAAAAACAACCAAAGCCAAAAAAACCGGGTCGTCTCGTATTAGCAAAATTTTCTGTTATTGCTGATTTCTGTCATGTGATCGTTTTACTTTGGTTAGTGACGACCCATGGGGTAGAAAGCCCTAAAAACTATTATTTTTCGTATCGACAATGGGCGTACCTCATAGTGATGTACAATCATATTACATTTATCGATCTAATTTGTAAACACCTATTACTATCGTACAAAGTTAACAAACAATAAATGTTTGTTAACTTTCTTAAAAATAGATTTTGCCGAAACTTTAGTAAGTTTTTGCAAAGTTAACTTCAATCTTTACGTATTCCACGATAAGTTTTTCAGTTTTAAAGAATGTTTCTACATCTCAACACTACTAAAATACCGCAAAGGGTACACGTGTTCATTGCTGCTGTAATTCTGTCGTTAGTATGCGCGTGTGTTACTCGCATGTTAAAAATTAAAGTTAATTGTTCGGTTATGGGGTTACGTAATTGTTTTAACTTAAGACTTTACCGCAGTATTCATAAACACTGATTATTATCGTATTAGTACGTTATATTCATTCTATTTTACTTAAGAGATTTAAAATTAAATTTATAATATCCACATTATTTCCGAAAACACTCTAAGCATTTATTTCCTAAATCTGAAATTACATACGATTTAATACAATTAAAAAAAATCTATCGATATAAAAACATCGACATGGTTAATCACTGGCCGAGGCGTCAGGGATGAGCCAAATTGATTTTAACACAATAACGAGCAGTCGCGCTCCCCGTTGAATGGCCGACCCCTATTTGTTGGCGCGATGACACACGGGGCCATCCATCATTCGCGCCTTTATGGGGTACAGACTGTCACCCGGCTTTAAATCGGCCGATAATTTGTAGAAATAACGCCATAGATGCACTCGGACACGCGGCGCTACTCGTGTAATTGTAACTTATATGTAGCTTTATATCTTTATTAGCTGTTGCCCGCTACTTCGTCTGCCACATTAAAAATACGAACTATGTAAAAAAACTACGTATCCTTCGGGAACCTCGCAGTTTTTAAGAACCGTATCCCATGTGATACTTCAGATTTTGTTTTAAATTATTGTATCCAACGGCAACCGTAACTATTTCCGGGATCAAAATTAGCAGACTTCCTCGTCAGACTATCCTCTACATCTATGCCAAATTTTATCCAGATCGACTCAGCTGATTAAGCTACAAACATCCATCCATCCATCTTTAAACGCATTTATAATGCTAGCAAGAAGTAAGATTAATCATAAAATATAGGAATAGTTTTTAATTATTCAATGAACAAATATGGTAACAGAGATAACTAAATAATTTTTATTTCTTTCGACATCGAGTTACAAATATTTATGCATGATTTTATTTAAAAAAATATTCCATTCATTTAAAAAACAAACAGGTTATTTTTAAAATGTTGCTTCATTTAAAAATACAAAAATCTTTTTCCTTTTTAAAAAATTAGCTCAAATAATGATATTTTAAAAATTGACAAGTCATTTTTTAATGATAATAAAAATTTTCATTCATCCCGACATTTTTTTACAAGAGAATTTAAATTGATTTTATTTTAAAATGCACCATTAAATTTAACATAAACAGATTTTATTTTTAAATGTCGGTTCATTTTGAAATAATATACAAAAATCTTTTTCCTTTTAAATAATTAGCTCAAATGAAGATATTTCATTTTAAAAATTGACAAATCATTTTTAAATGCTATTAATTTTAAATTCTATTTCTTTTTTCAAAATTTTTTGTTAATCTTTTTCTTAATTTCAATAAATTAAAAATTCAATAATTATTCATTCATTTGAAATTAGAACGTTAAAGAAACATTTAAGTTTGGAGGTTGATCAGCCGTTATCACAATATGGACCTACCCAAAGTTTGTAAACAAACATTTTGCAGGCTTTGTTAACATTACAAGTATTATAATTATTAGTTTTATAGCTTTAGCTTTTCATTTTGCTATCTGAATATAATATTACATTATTATTATGGCAAAATGAATATGAAAAAGTATAGAATATAGATAGAAATAGATGTGGTTGGCACTGCATATTGTCAGCAGTGCAAAGAATAAAGGTTTAATCAGTAACACTTCTTTTTAATCTATGGATGTTATGTTTTGATATCCACGTTACAATACCAACGCACTGACCAGCATTAGCTAACAAAGTACAAAAAATAATCAATCACTATTTTTAATATAGTTTACCCTGTTCAGAACATTTTACTTTCAAAATTGTCATAGAAAGCTTTTTCAATACACGATAATGCTCGTGAGCCTTTTCTAATACACCTTTTTCAGCTTTAACAAGGCCATCAGTCACTCTGAAAGGGAAACCTTATTGATATGCTTTTTTTCTTTACAATCCTGTTACTCGAAGATTTATCTCAAGGTTTTCAATAATGTTAAACTATAATCGAGATTCCTCTCAAAAGAATACCTATAAAGGACTATAATATACACCGAATAAAAATCCATCAATCAAAGTATTTCACACAGTGTTTCTTCTGGTCGTTACTTCCTTTTTTATCCGTTTGCACAATTCTTAAATAATAATCTTTGTTTTAATTTTTTTAATTAATAGCTCTTACATAAGACAATATTTTGATCAACTAAGATATGTCTTCATATCAGCCTTTTAAATTCATTTAATTGTTAAAACTTACTAGTTCATTGAAAATCTTTCAAAGAATATGAAAGGATATTAATAACAAGCAAATGAAATTGCTGTTTTATTTTGCATGTAATTTAATTTAGAAATCTCATCATTGAATTTTATTTTAAAGAATTTCCAATTTAATATTCCATTCGTTTCTAGTATCATTATTACAAAAGTTACTTTAAAATTATCTTATTTTCTATTATTCTAAAATTTTTATTTCCAATTCTTTTACGTGATTACCTTTGTTATATTTATTTCAATTCATATATTTTCAATCGTATGGTAATTAAAGTATTAGTCAGTGAACAAGAAAATAGAATGAAATCGATTTTTCACTGAACGAATTTTTATTTGTTCTAAAAGGTCAACGCGTTCGTGCGTTATTTTTAATTCTTAACGGAGGAACGGTCACGTCGCCAATTACTGTTACGTGAGCCCGCTCCGGCAGACCTTGTTCACAAAACAACTAAGTAAATGAAATTTTCCTTTGGGTTTTAGATAATTATCTCTTCACATATAAACTATCGTTTTTCAAAAGTATCAAGTAGGTATTTTTTAGTAAAAATTTCAATACACAACATTTCAAATAAGTAATTATTGATGGAAATATTAAGAAACTTTTTGAAAAATACAGATGGTCACATATCAAATATTCATAACGTCATCGAAAAAGTATTTTCATGCAGCGCCCCTAGCGGGCGTAAAGTAAAACAATACTCATACAGAACATATCGATGACGTAACGAATAATTACGTTCTCGTAACTGTCACGCAAATATGCGTGGTATACCTTCAGTACTTTCTGTAAATAACTTATCAAATTCCTTCTAGAACTCCATAATATCTTAACCTATTAACAATCGAGCGCCGCAGATGGACGCAGTCAATTTGCGGATGTCCTGAGTGACATCGACATTATGACATGCGCCCGCCCTTCACCCCCGCCCCCGCACCCCCGCGCACTCCCCCGCTTGACACCGACGCAAAGCTTAAATGACAGCTCTATAATTAAAAGTGACTAAAGTTCGTTCGTTCGGTGAAAATATAACGATGAAATATATTTTATGCAATTTTTAATTAAAACACCTTTTGCAAAACAATGATTCCATTCAACTATAAATAACATATTATATTAAACTGTGTTATAGTAATTTAACTAAAATTAATTTGTGTCTGCAGATTCCAGCTCAATGGTGGAGCTTTAACTTTGTGAAAACAATAATGCATTGTATCAAAAGTTCTTGTAAGTAATTGTTGGCAATAGAAACAGCTCGTGCCTCCTCTACAGCGACCCCCTCCACCCCGCATTTTCCGCACCCCTAGCACCCCTTACCAACTAATTAGATCCCCGTACGACAAAGCCTTTCGCGCTGTTGTCGCTGCACATCGCTAAATAATTGCTTAAATTTAACCAAATTATATGCTGCTTACATTTCACAGCAGTGCATTTACTTTTTAAAAATGAACGCTCGCTTAAAAAAAAGTTAACATTTAAAGCAAACTTTTAGATGTAACTATGTTTAAATGATAAGATACAATAACATACGTTTCTCGCATTTTATTATTTATAATTTCTCTAACAGATCTGATAAATAAATAAAACTGGCTTCTCTAATTACTTTACTAGAACTTATGGAAGTCTTCCCAGTAATTCTAAGTGGAGTACATTTGAACTGATCCGCGAGAGACATGTCAAATCAGATTTGACACGACTCCCAATTAGCAATCTAGGATCGTGGGGAGCTGACTCCTTCCGCAAACCGAATTGAACTTCAAAGAGATCGTTTGCTGTTATTTATTTATGTACGACCCATCACTAGTCTGTCATATTAATTATTTATGCTAAAGGGGACTGAAAATCAACCCAATTTATTTGTTTTTTTATAATTTGTATATAAGATAATTGGCAATGTAAATGAACTTATGTATTTACGTGTGGTTAATTTATTATTTCAACAAAAAAAGCAACTTCAATTTATCAGTATTTAAATACATTTTATCAAAAAGGGAGTGATGACTGAGATGACGTATGATAGAGTTATTTGGAGGACAAAAGCCTGTTGTGCCGACCTTACGGGAGTAGGATAAGGAGGATGATGGTGAAGAAATACATTTGTTAATGCATGACAATTATTATTAACTGATTAATTAATCAGTTTGAATTATTAAATAGGAGACATATTGATATTACGTAGCTTAATGAGAAATTCCAATGTAACAAATTACACATCGCTTGCGTCTCATGAGATAGTAATTTGACAATGAACTTGTCATTTGTAGTTATTTATACTATAAAGGAACAAGTGGTTTAAGACTTGATTTGTATATTTTGTTATGCTTCTAAATAAAGTAAGAAATGGAGCTCATAACTAAGGGAACACTTATAAAAATTATTTCGAAACTTTTTTCGCAATTAATCTATTATGTTACTTCGTTCTGATTTTATTGTTCACTCAATTTTCAATTAACGTTTTAAATTTCAACGGTATTGAGCTAAAAAAACAGTTTTAACGATAGATTGTTCTAGTGAGTTGTACAAGCGCTGCCTAAGCAACCGACAAGCGCCCAAGTGTTGTATAATATAATGTCATTTGATAGCTCAAGCGAGTGCACCTTGGTCCATATTGTTCATTACGCTTCCTGTATTACGGGAATTAGTGTTTTTCCTCGACATTGTCATAATTATTATTTATAGAGTGACAGATAAATATTACAACAAATGTTATTGTACAAGATTTCATTAGAGAAGAGATGCGTGTACGAATGGTCCAAAGAAAACTTGTGCTGTTCCCATATAAAGCGGAATAAGTAGACATAGAAAGAAAATAGATGTGAACATGGTTACTAGTTTTGGGGATGGCCAAAAGTTCAAACGACAATATCCTTGCAATTATTTATTCAC
>DVQG01001246.1:0-11301 GCA_018231605.1 Papilio ambrax
TGTGGTCGTGGTATTACACCGGGCGTGCCGGCCCATTCGTGCCAAGATGTTAAAGCGGGCACTACCACTGGTGCGAAACAATCGACAATCGCACAACTGTTTAGTTGCACAAGTAAAAATCGAGTAGCGTGCGCACCTATATATAAGCATAGGAATCAAACCGAGACTAAACAGTTTTGCTATAGTTTAGTTTCAAGTGTGCGCGTGCTCTAAGCCAACATATGAACATGTCAGTATCATATTCCCTTTGCGTCATAGAAAATAATTATGTAGATGATGTAGTTGACATCATTATGATAATAAAGCTAGAAGGTATAATTATTTTAAACATAAATTTAATTACAATGTATATGTAATTTATTACCTGACAACAAATATTACGTCTAGAAATTCTTAGTGTTTATTAGACCACATTATTCTTTCACGCTTATTATACCTACTACATTTTGTCCGCGAATCCGAAATAAAAAAAAACCTTGTTAAGTAACCCATATATTCTTCCAGACAGAGTTCTACGTATAATCAAACCAAATTTAAATTAGATCCATGAAGTCCATTTGGATATACATCCATACAAAAGCTCGCAATCATAATATTAGTAAGACTCAGAAGAAAGACTAGAGTGGACCGTCCCGACTTCATGAGTCATTTATTGTTTTTTTTACAATGTTAAGGATGTAATCCATCTTATTCAAGAATATAATATGCTAAATAATTTTTGAAATCGATAGTTTTTGAGTTTATTTGTTTCTTGCGACTTCGACCGCGTGTTATTAAAAAATGATAAAAAAAACATAGCCTATGTTACTCACAGATTAACTACCTTCCTTCCTGCCTTCCCTCTAATGTTGAAAGGATTTTTGAAATCAGCCCAGTAGATTTTACGTTAATCGAATACACACAAAAATACAAAAATACAAATCTTTCATATTTATAATATTAGTATAGTAACATACAAATTTACAAATCTTCCCTCAATATGGTTTATTATAAATACAAGAATTATTATCGAAAGAATATCTTCTATACACTTTCGTATACAGGGCTAGTCATAGTTACTACTCGTATGTGACATCTAGACTAAATAATGTGACATTAGTATTAACCGAAAAACATCATCCGCATAATTTTAAACGGATTTATTACACTTCTGTCCTTGTTACATCCATTAATACATTTCCTTTAATCCCATGAAAACATAAATAATATGAAATATCAGCAAAAAGTTGTAGCTCAAGGCTGTTACAGAATTCGAAATAGGCCGTCAAAGACATGACAGTTGATGACTTAAACCCTTTAAAAATTCTCTACTAGCTTTCGTCCGCAACTCTGTCGGCGTCGAAAAAAAAAATAGCGCATGTATTCTTCCGGACTATTCTCTACATCTATGACAAATTTATTGATAAAAATTTTTCGCATAATTATAACAAGTAAAATAGATTGAGAACAAAATAGTAGATAAACACAAAAAGATAAATTAAAACCACGTATAACTAGCTCGTAGCCAATTTGTAACAATCTAAAAGATAATTTATTTGAATCGTGTGAAGCATTTAATACGAGAATTTTAATAGACATTTATGTAGATGACTTGATGAAAGTAAAGCTATAAAATTTCTGGCTATGAGAAATATAATTTGCCTCCAATCCTGACATTACTAAATGTTCTGGACCAAGTCAATGTAAAATCATTTTAACATTCGGAAAAAAATCATTTAGCAAATATCACGCGTAAAATTTTAAATATTAAATTACATTAAAGTAAGGATATGACAACAAGCTTCAATCATCTTTCGTTAACGTCAAAATTCGTACTAAAATATCTCCTTATTCGACATTAATTTAAGTACAAACCACAAAGTAACAGAAGTGTGTCCGATTTGGACAAAAATCTTTTTACGATAAAAAGATTGCTTTGAAAGCTCACGACAGAGTTATTTATTGCTGTCTGGTGTTATTTGTCATTTCTTTTGTGCGATACACTCGACATTTGCATTCCATTTCTTCATTTGTTGCTAACAAACGATTGTTTGTTAATTACGTCAATGCAAAGTTTGCAGCTTGCATATTAAATCTCTCCTAAGTGCCCCTCTGAGTGACTATTAAGATAATCAAACCGCCTCATCTATGCCATCACTAAATGTAGACTTTATCATACTAATATTATAAACGAATGAAAGTTTACATGGATGGTTGTTTTTTAGAGTTTGCGGATTTCGATGGAATTTGGTAGGTATAGATGTTCATCTATGTGTTCACATAGGCTACTCACTTTTACATTTTTTTTTATTTTCACGCGGACGGAGTTGTGGGCTAAAGCTTAATGTATGTGACTTAATGTTGTAAGGCAGGGATGGGAAGAGGAGGTGTATTTGACGGAGGAGGAGACGCACATGAAGGGGAAATATCCTCTTTCTATGCGTCCTGTGTCGATTAAAGAAGACTATACAACTGCAAACGGGAATATCTATGGGCAGCGTTCACTTCGCTATTTAGGCGAATTTGCTTCTCTTCCTAAATTTAACCTATAGAGTAACTATCGAATCAAATCTAAATAAAGAACTACTTTAGTTTTTTGACCTAATGATTCATCGGAAGGGTGAAGTGAGCGACTTAAAACCAAACATCGTTGTGTGAGGACGGAATTAGGGTACGTAATAAAAATTCCTCGTGGCCGTGGGAGAAATGATCAAACGAATTTTATATTAGAAGATTTCACATTGAAAAACCACGACGAAGCCAAAATAAAATTTGAATGAATAAATCCGATTTCTTCCATTGATTCTGTTCGATATAAATAACAAAAAAAAACGACAACACAACAAAAAATTACTGTGGCAACCCTGTTTAAAAGACATTAACGTCACTTATATCATCCTCTAAAAGGCTTTAGTTAAACGATCAAACATGTTTGTCAAATTTGTTTGATCATTCTATTCATGAAACATCTAAAAATAAAAGTGTCAAATCAAATATTCGGACAAACAAATTTCACACTTTGATCAGCATTTCTTAAAGCGAATTTTTAAATTGTATTGCTGGCAGTCTATAAAAGATAGACTCAATGAATGTGTAGGTAAAAAGATTCTAAAAAAAAAAGTCAGCTTTGTATCCAAAACATTATAACAGGAAATCGTAAGTTCAAATCGTATTTTCAGTTTGACGACTTTATAATGGTGGAAATTATCACAGTTATTACATCCTCTTTCATCTACTTTATGAGACTATAAAATCCATCATTTGGAATCAATATGAAATTAGAACAGTAGCTAAGTAAACATTTTTAAAAATCCAGCCAAAATTGAATCTCGGTCATGATTTGGCCTACAAAATATTACATTACAATTTTATAATTGGAGTAGAATAATAATAAAAAAAAACTTAGAAAGAATTCGGCGTAATCGTTCCATAAACCAGTATTTTGATATATAATACATCGAACGTTACGGAAATATTGTGATCTTTATTAAATGTGTAAAGAAATCAAAATATTACACATGTCAGCTTAATAAGAATCAATTTACAAGAACATTTACCTCTTCCTTAACGAAAGTAAGCTTCTCTGTGTTGTTAAATGTTTTTCGTAATTGTGATCAACGATGCGAACATCCGGTGAAATATTATCTTTATATTAATTAAAATCAATGTATCGTGGAATAAGAGAAGCGTGGAAAAATTACATTGGACGAATTTCTTAATTTGTCCTTATAGTGAAGACGCGGTAAGTTCAGTGTCAGAGGTGTATTAATAAACTCAATTGCCCTTAAGATTTTTTTAATGTTTGTGAAACAGCTGTGCCGTGATTCATACGACATTGGCCCGAGAAACATCGGGGAGCACGAATAATGTGTTTAAACATGCGCGCCACTCGATGTTATCACGGATGAAAAAAAGTTCGAGGCGAAGAAGATTTCGCGAGACATATCACATACGCGCGCGAAAAGTTTAAAATTAAACCTACATGTTTAACTATTTTCTTCATGTAATTTGGAACGAACTTTTTAGATACGTATCATCCCATTAAATAAATTGAAATTAACTCCATTCATGACATTTAACAGGTTTTGTAATGCTTTGGTCTGTCAGTGCAATATGACGTCAAATGCTATGTAAACAATATTGGCAATAAGACAAACTGTTTTGTATTAAGTCTATTTTCTACCGAGATAAACATTATAACATCCTCAGTTTCTCAACTTTGTTGCTTTGTGCAAAGGAAACGGTGTAACATAGTGAAGAAATGTACTTACATTGTGTTGATGAAGCGTCAGAATCACGTTGTCGAAGGTCGATGAGTTGGACAGCGCTTCGGAGCTGCCACGCAGAAGCTCCGCTAACAGATCGGCACCCGGCTTCACGCCTGCCAATTTTGACGGCGACGACGTCGCTCTGACGTGTGTGGGCCCACGTGGCCTGCTTCCACACGTGGGCGCGGCGCCGGCGCTGATCTTACGGCACGGAACCGTCGCGTCCGAAAAACTTCTTCTGCCGGTTTCGGCAGATCGATTCGATGGCGCTTCTAAGTTGCGACCGAAAGGTCCTCTCGTGAAATGCTGTCTTTTGGCTTCCACATCGGAAGTATCCGACGGACTGAACGGCGATGGGGACGCGGTCCGGTCGCGAGAACACGTATCGCTATCTGCTTCTGACGGAGAGTCTCCGCGTGAAGTCACTCCATACTTCCGTCTCACTCTGTAATTGTCTTCCTCTCTTTCGTCGGAACTTTGTTGCGAAAACCTGGAGCGTCGAGCTCGTAGCTCTTCCGACCTTGGCCACACGGGTGTGGTGCTCTCTGCAGGACTCGGCGGGCCATTCGTGCAAGAATCGTCAGATTTATCCCCGAGAAGCGAGGAAGTACGCGCTTCGGCCGAGAGACGCATCTCTTGCAGCGAGGCGTCGCTACTTTCGCGCTTGCAACCGTTCACCGAGGACGGTGGGTCCTCGTCGCCACCGTCGTCACTGGCAGTAGTTATATAAATTCCTTTTCGTCTCTTTGTTTTATCCAATGGTCGACGTCGCTCCCTGGCACTGATCGGAGCCGCAGTACATGGATTTTGCACAGCCGCTAACAAACTCGCTACCTGTTCACTAGTAATAGTCTCGTCCTCTTTGTCTCGGTCCAACGATCCGTCGGACGCGGCGTCCGAGCGCTGCGCTTCTTCCGGAGGCAACTCTTTCGACCACTGTTTCACTATACACTCATACACGGGCACGGGTATCGAACTCGCAATGGCGCTCGCGGTTTCATCGTCATTAACACTGGGAAAGCTACCGCACTCACAGTCAATGTTAGCACACGCGTTAGGGGGAGGAGCGGGGAGAGGTGGGAAAGCGAAAGGTTGAGCGGGTTCCATAGGAGAGGTGCCTTCACTATGCGCCTGCGCACTGTCGGCTTGGGAACCGTCACTTTCTTCACGAAGTTCATGTAGGACGCGCGGGGCCAGGGCGGGCAGACTGCCGCCGGCCTCGGTCGGGCCCTCCTCACGGACCGGGGGTATTCGTCGCGGCAACGGATGGGTCAAGGACCTACCACCGAATTGCTTATGTGGTCCTTCAGGTGGCGGAGATCGCGGCGCCGGAGACGCGTGCGCCAATAGCCCCTCGTCAGAGCCGACAGCGGAATCGACGGACGCGACTGACCCGCCTTCTGTCACATTCTCCTCGGTGGCTAAACTTCTAGTATCTGCATTACTAGGTTCAGTACCGCCTTTCCCCGAATCTGTTTTGGGGGATTTTTTTCCAAAATCAAAAATCGATCGCTGACGATCACCTTTATAATATTTATCCTGTGCAAAATCGCCCTGCGAGAAGGATGCACTTCTGTATGGTATCGTTTTTTGAGCATAGGAGCCGACAATAGCGCGTGGCTCGACGCGGACGAGCGTGATGTTGTCGGCGTCGAAGTCGTCGTAGCGGTCGACGGAGGCGCCGCGCGGCGGGCTGTGGCGGTGGCGCACGCGCGGCGGCGGTACGGGCGGCAGCACTGGCGCCGAGTGCGGCGGCGGCGCGGGTGGCGTGTGAGGAGCGGGCGGCGGCTGCGGGGGCTGCGCGCGCGGCAGCAGGCGCTTTGTTAGATCCTGCAAGCGCTGATGTCGCGAGGGCCGGTCGTCGCGCGCGCCGCGGCCCAGGCGCCGGTGCAGGCGCTCCAGCGTGCGGCGGTCGGGCTTGGCGCGGCCGAGGCACGCCGCCACCGCCTCCTCGGAGCAGCAGCGGCAGGGGCAGGCGCGCGGCGGCGGCACACGGCGCACGGTGTAGCGTACCGCGCCCAGCGTCACGTACGGCGACCTGCAACGCCGAAGTATATTTAGACGCGGACGCGACCACCGAGCGGCCGAGCGGCTGGACCGCGAGTGCGACCGATTTAGAGCCGGCCGACTCGTCGCTGAATTCCGGGAGGATTCCCCGCGACCCACTCCGCAAGTTATATCCGAACGGATGAATCGTGTCTGAATACTCGCTTTCATGAACCGTGGGTTCGACTGAGAATCTGTGATTCTGTACGTGTAAGCTGTGGTATGTTCGCGAGTGCAGCTCGCGTGGAGACGGCAGGTGGCGGTGGCAGACGGAACATGTATATAAATAGGCGGGCGTTGACGATTTCACCAAACGACGACCTCGCGCTCGTGTTTACATCTGGTATCTCGTTGCCGAGAACAAAGTTGCCATTTATACTAGTTCCATGAACCACCCGCGATAACGAGACCCTAGCAGTGTTCGATATCAATTAACGTAGCTAGCACAGGATTAGTTTTATGAAGTGTAAGCGAGATAAATCAGAACCTCATTGATGCCTTGTGCCTAGAACTAGTATTATAAGAACCGAAGAAAGAAGAAAGAATTGCAGACTTGCGCCGGCGCAAGCATTGCAGATGTTAGGTATACTTAAAAATATAGTGCTTAATACTATTATTAGTAAAGAAAATAAAATGAATTCGGTAAATACAGGGGACCTGGTGAAGTCGCGCCTTCTTCGCGCGCCATCTTGCGGCGAGCGGGGGCGCGTCTCGGACGCCATTGACGATCACGTGACGCCACGCATGCTGCGCACGCTTACACACGGACCTATGACAAAAAATACATTTTTTATTAATTATGGCGTTAACATAAAATATCAGATGCAAATAAAAGGCGAGTTTTCTAAAAAATATTTAAGCTAACAGTACAGTAGGTGCTATATTTACAACTTAAGCTATCTTAGTCCATTTATTTTATTCATCTTAAAAAGGCACTCAAGTTTCAATTCATTTATAAGATAATCATCACACTGTAAGATACATACAGCGCCATCTATCAAAACAAAAATAGACTATTACTTTCGATACACAACAAAATACGCTACTTTAGGCGGCCACGTTTTGGGCGGGCGGGGTTAGCGGATTCGTTTACCACTTTGACGATAGATGTCATTACGTAAACTTTTACCATCGAGTTGATCGCAGTGACCGTCTAAACGTACCAAGTAGGTTATCGAAAACGGAAGTATAATAAAATAGATTGTATAAAATGTTTAAAGTAATAAACAGGCGGAAGCCCTTCCTCCTTTCCACACACATATTGTGACAGTTAAGATGCATGATATTCTAACTAATTAGAAACATTACTGTAAAATCTACTAAGTTGATAAGATAGGGTTTATGATATTTAAGAAAATATATAGAACTAACTTTCGTCCCCAACTCCACCCGCGTGGAATAAAAAAATAAAACAAAAGTGAGTAACCTATGTGTTTTCCGTAACTATGCTCTACATTTAAATTAATTTTGATCGAGATCCGTACAGCAGTCTAGGCTACAAAATCAAACAAAATTCCATGTATGACGTGAGTAAGCCGTAAAATAATTAATTATATAATTCCATCCATCTAAACTTTCGCATTTGCAATATTAGTAAGAGACCCATAGAAAGATTATTAAGCAAGTAACCTAGTTCAATTCAAACTTATACAACTTTGGTAATTTAAAATATTGTTTTTATTTACATTTAAACTGTTAATTTTACAACAAGGATAAGTTACGGACTTGGCGCCAACTTTATTAATCAGTTCCTTATATAGTAATTACATCTTAAATCCAACAAGGGTCAGACAAAGGACCTGAGGAAACGTTTCGACGATTTGACAATATAAAAACTTCCTCAATACAATGTCGCATTGTTAACTTGATTTATGCAAAACGGCGACTTATTAAGTAGGAATTTTATCTTAGGGTTGTCAAGTAACACTTGAAAGTAATTAATTGTATTTATTGAAGTTGGGTAGGCGGAAATCGCTTGACATATTGAGATCTTTATCTACCCACTGTTGGATAGGATTTCTCCAGACTGCCGTCCTCCTTTTTCGCATCAAACTATGATAATGGAGAAAATAAACATTGTGGTAGAAAATCTCTGTATGCGTTGAAAAGTGTGGGTATATACCAATTCGTAATATTTCGTTTAACTGGTCCAAACAATATTTTTACTTACAATATTAAACGCGAGAATATCTTAAGGAGAGAGTTCGATTAATCTTATGTTTGTATATTTACATGAAACAAAGAGGTATATATAAAGTATACTTTTAGGCAATTAATGTAATTGTAACCCGCTTAATTAACTTAAGAATCAGAGCTACTGATCCCAGAAATGGCGCGCTTTTCTCAATTCACTCAACGACATTGACAGATGTCAGATAGCGACTCGACTTACATATATGCCAATAATCTAGTCGCGGCAATCATCCAGCGTAGTACTGATTTTTTTCTCAACATTACATAGGTCAAAAATCTGTAAAGTACATAATTTGAAACAATTAATATAATTGTAACTAGCGATATTAATTTAAACACTCCACTAGAGAACTCAGATATGCGCGCGAAACATCAATCTTTCTAACGACATTGACAGATGTCAGCTAGGGACGTGACGTTTATGCCGACAATCTAGTGTTGCGCCAATTCTACAGCACGGTACTAATTTAGTTCTTAACAATAATTAATACTCTTAACTGGAATTTATATACAGACAAGTTATCAGTTCGTCTTTGTAACAGAATACGATATCCAAACGGCCTTGTCACCTAACCGCAGACCCAGGCCGCATTATATAAATTGTATCAACTACGATGTTATTATACGACCACATACGTCTATCTCGGTCAATGTGAAACTATTTTAGGATGTAACTAAATATAAATACTTATAAATTCATTAGCCATTTATGCAAAGATAATATCAAGTTTAAATTTATCAGCGACCAGAACTAATTCTACAGCGTGGAATAAAAAAAAATAACATATATAACTTTCACCCGCGACGTGAATTAAAAAAAGTATGTGTTCTTCCAGACTACACTTTACATTTATAACAAATTCAATCGAGATCCGTTCAGCAGTTTAGGTTACAAACTCTAACAAACATCCATCTAAACTTTCGCGTTTATAACATTCGAAAGATGGTACTTATAAATGATTTTTTTTCAAATCGACCTTTTGGATTTAGCGTATATTAATAACATACAAATCTATCTTCTTTATGTTATTAGGTTGCATAGAAATAAACGTTAACTTCCGAAGTCATTTCCATGTTCATTTTAGTAGCCAATTAGTGTATATTTTTCATATCAAACAAAAACTAAAGGGCTCCTTTAGTGATTACTTAAAAACTCCGAGTGAGCTAAGTCAAACCACTACAAATTAAAGTTCCAATACAAACGCAATCACGGAACAATGTAAAACTTGTATTATATTTATTTCAACAACACCTTATTTCTGTCAGTGAACTATGAATTCAAGAAAATATAGCTATCACAAGAATCAGGCGAAAGCAGCGAAATTTTGAGAAAGAAGTATTACACTATCAAAATAGATCAGTTATAAAAAAAGTGCAAGAAAATAGCGAATACTCGGAAAAATGAAAGTTGGCGAACAGCCACAAACAAAGTACAACATTAATGTTTTATCTGGAGACAACGAGTCATGATACCTTCGGGGGTCGCGTATATTGATGTCACTTTTTGTTTTTAAACTAGTTAAATTATGCCATGTTTTCAGCCAGATTTTATAACGTTTTCAAATAAGGTATTTAGCATTGTATATCGCACTAGCTTTCGCCCGCGTATCTGTCTGATTTTTAGACTATCCTGTACGTCTATCTCTATTTCAAATTTTTACAAGTAAAAGTACGAAAATCCACAGTGGAAATGATAAGACAGAAAATTACAGATATAATTAATGGCCGAATACTAAACGGCATTTAAATTTGTAACATCATAAATGGTAAGGCCTCGCCTTCAAATTCCATTAAAATTTGGAACTCAGTATTCGTAAATTCTAAAATTATCTCTTAGAACATCATTATTTCTTTATTGTACTTTTCACGAAGGAAATACTACACCTAGAAAAAAGATGAGTATAAATAAGAGGCCTAGATTAAGGAAAACTATATTTTCAGAGACACGTCTCATAATTTACTACGAGATTTTTACACAACCCCACACTAAAGTATTTTTATCATATGTACACTCGCTCTTCTTCTAAAATTAAAAAGTGATGCGGGGGCGACGATGCAATGCTTAACTTTTACGTTCTATTTTTAAAAAATAGAGGACTTGATATGTTACTCAATTTTTATCTCTATCCCTAATAGCATAAGGTTTAAATTTAATATTGTACATTTGAATGAAATATATGATATGACGTTGATGAAATATGATTTTCCTTGATTTTTTGGTAATTTTTGTAGTACCAAATAGTGGTGATGTTTTAAAAACAGAATTAAAAATGTTGCAATTCGTCTAACTCACAGTACTCTACGATATTACAATTTAACGTTTTTTTTTTATAAAATCCAGAAAAAAAACAATGTTTCGAATTCAAAAAGTTTGACGTGATCATTTTAAAAATTCACTTTAGTGGGCCCTATCCAGTGTTAATAAAATATTCTAAAGCTAAAACGGTATAACGATTGATAAATTACGTTAGAAACTAAACGATCCGTGATTGAATGAAGCACGCGTCAAGTTAATTCCGTAACCAGCATTAACCTATATTATATTTTGTCGACAGATCTCTAGTTTACGTAACAGAGAAATTAACTGGAATATGGCTAGAGTATAAAACTGGACCAATTACAAAAGTTCCTCCATTATTTCAAATGCTATCTGTACAATATTATTTAAAAAAAATCCGATTGTCTTTTGTTTTGCAAAAACAAGAAGCCAGTTTTTTTTGGTTTAAATGTTTTACTATAAATATGTATTTCTTTATTTCCAACTATTTACCTATGTTTTCTATACTAATATTATATTATAAAAAGGAAAGATTTG
>DVQG01001247.1:0-11297 GCA_018231605.1 Papilio ambrax
AACGCATCTGCAATTGCGGATGTCTATGGGCAGCGGTCGCTTCGCCATTTTGGCGAATTTAGGTTGCTCATTTGCGATCTTGTGTTATAAAAAAATATATATTGAGAAAATAATTTCAACAACTACATACTAGTAAAAGACTACAAACCTCATTTCATTTGATTTCCTTTTTTGTAATGATGAATTTACAGGAGAGGTTTCCTGCACTTGTGGATTGCGTGTGTAGTGTTCTAGTATACGGCTTGCAGCTGCAAAGTGTACAACTTATAATTATTATTTACGATTCTTTAGTATAAGTACAATATGCAATGTTTTAGAAGCATCTGAAGAACTGACGTGATGAGGGCTGTGTTACAGTTGCACGACCCGTGACAGCAGCTACGGGTACCTTGGTTGCCACCACCGTGGTGCTAAGCACTCTGTCGCGAGCAGTACTTTCATGTACTTGTTTAGCATGCCTAGAAAAATCCAAGTTTTGTCATAAAGTTATGAATTAATTAAATTGTTTTTGGATTAATTAAAATATTAAAACTAACCTCAGTATAGCAATAACATCTCCCATTCGTGTGATGCCCATATCTCGGAGATATTCCTTGTTCAAATCAAGCAACATGTCATTTTGTATGCGATTCTCTGTGAAAGTCAGTGCGTAGGTTGCGCCTACATCTGACGGAATACCCGCTGTTGTAAAAAAGTTTACCCACAAACCTGAAATTAAGAAAATATATATATGCATAAATCAAATCACTGAAGGCCAGTGGCTAAGTATCAAACCAAAACATTCGGTGAAAATAGAACATTTTGTTATATAAGCTAATAATAAAGATATCACACTAACTCGTGAGGTTTGATTCCATTTTAATGATTGGATTAATATCTAAAGTAATAAATAAACAACGAACACAAGGAAAGTATCAGATTTCAGAAATCTTTTTGAGTTTCTTGATTTTGACACAATTTGACCACTTTGACAACTTGACAACCTGTGTGCAATGTGTCACAGATTATAAAAACATGGTAATACGTTACAAAAGTTTAAAAAGGAGTATAACAGTATTAAATCAAATTGATTTTTAATTATAGGTACTTAAAAACTTATAGGGGATTGTAATTTAATTTTAACAAAAAATATGATTTTTTGAAAAAAAAAATAATGTTAATTGTCAGGGCTGGATTTAACTATCAAGTTAGGTGTCAGTTTCAGTTTCTTTTTTGACACACATCTTGAAATTTTGAATTTTCAGGTATGTAAAATAATTACGCAAAAGATAGATAGATAGATATGTAAAATAATTAAAACATAAAACAATACTATTTTGGGTTGTGAATATTTTCGCGATAACCATTGTTTTTTCAATTTTTCAATTTTTCTTTACTGTGCGATGCGAATAAGTAGTATCATTTTAGATATGCAAAAAATTACGTGCAGCACATTTCTTCATCGCAGCCTTTTATTCCAATCAAATTATCAAAATTTCAACATACTTCAATCAACTAAATTACATTTAGGTATATAATTAATCGCCACTACAACAGGCACAACTATTAGTTAAATTACATTTATATTCGATTATTTTTCAATCAATGTTGTTTACCAATTTACAGCTGCCTCTTGTTTACAACAAAAACATCCTGGAAAGAAAATTCAAAAATGTCTTCATCAGGAGTAACTTTGAATGCCATACCAAAAGTTGATATTGATAAGTCTGGTGTGTTTAAATATATTTTAATTAATGTTACGGACAAAAGTAAGCAAGAGGAAAGTCCAGTCACAATTGTTAGAGGTTATGCCCATTGCAACTACCACTCCGATATATTGGACGAGGTACAGTATTCTATGATACTGCATGTACAAATACATATTTTTGTTCAATAAGTGATAGGCTTAGCCAGTAGGAATTTAAAGTATTAATTCACTATGCAAATGTAGATTATAGTCCAGTAGGGAGAACTATAAGGCTCTCCTCTGCAAAATCCACCCTTAATGATGTTAATCAAACAGCTTAATGTTTGTGTTTTTGACATGCTTTTTATTATTTTTTAGGTTGAAAGTAAGCTTCAACCATTGCAATGTGAAGTGTTGGGAGGTGGCCGTATTTCACATGATGCTGACTTTAAAAGGATTAAAATATATGGTTATTCACAAGGCTTTGGGAAAGCAGATCACGAGGTCACTGCTAACATTATTAAAGATGCATATCCTAATTACACCATCACAATAAGTGATGAAGGTTATTAAACTATTAAATAAGCTTGCAAGACAAGGCTATTTGATTTCAAAACTTTGATATGTGTATGTATAGCATACTGTGAGATGATATAATAAAATGCCAATTTTGTATGATACTTTTCTAGTTTTTTTTTAACTGTAATATTGCCTAATTGTTAAAACTTTAAACATTGTGATTTTTTTAACAAACTAAAATGTCATCGGAACTATGCATATTTAGATCTGCACTGTGCCATATTTCTTAAAATCCCGGTGCCATTTTTACGTACGTACGTTACGTAATCCCATTTTTATTCGTATTTAATATATTACATTAGTATTTAATTTATATGTTTTTTTCATTTCAGTAACACATTGTTAATATACACAAATTATTTTTTACATGATAAAGCGCACAATATTCGATCATTTTGGCTGTAAGATTAATATGTCTTTATTTTGCTGTAAAACTAAAAAAAACGTCAAAAATGACATTGACATTTAATTCCGTAAATCAAAAATATTGTAGATTTCGTTCGTGTTAGAATTTAACTTTTATAACATTTGTGATTGAAAAACTACTTATATTTAAGTACTTACTGATTTCCTATCTATTGTAATTATGGCAAATTTCACTATTGATGGAAAAATATGCATTGAACGCGATCTCGGAGTTGTAGCTACAAACAGAGAATTTGAAGACTTAATTTCTCATTTCGATGTACTTAAGACATGTAAATGGATATCAGATAATCATTATTCCAAGGTAATACTTTATGATTTGTAGTTTTATCGTTTTGAAATATCAATTTTCAATATTGCTTCCCTGAGCACTTAAAATATTTTGCAGGTCTGCCTACAGTTTCCCGACGAACTTTTAAATGTGAGTGCTTTATTATATGAAGAGATAAAGAATAGATGTGATGTTGACCTGTATATCTTAGGAGACACTTCATATGCTAGGTAAATAAGTATATTTCACTAGTATATCACAATTTTGACAATAGCTGTTAAAGTATTTAATATTGCAGCTGTTGTGTAGACGCAGTGGCAGCTATGCATGTACAGGGTGAAGCAGTGATTCACTATGGACGCAGTTGTTTTACAAAAGCAAACATACCTGTATTCACAGTCCTACCAAAGACAGAATTGGATGTGAACACTTCAATGAAAAGTTTACAGGATAATTTCAAATCAGATGAATTAGATAAATTTTGTCTATTTTATGATGCAGAATTTGAACACTGTAAAGGTACTAAAACATGTTTCAGTTATTGTTTATATGTCATGTATTTCATCTTTATAATATATAATAACTTTTACCAATTGTTAAACAATTTAAATGATAACATTTTCATATGAAATAATGTTTACAGATGAAATAGAAATGGCATGGTATCAACAATATCCCAATAGTTACATAGCATACATTGGAATAGAAGAAAGTGGAAAAAGATTCCTTGGCCGTGTAGTTAGAGATGTAAATGGTGAGGAACACAATGAGGATGTACTTAAAAATTGCATTTGCATTTACATTGGCCTGAGTGGACAAACTTTATTTAATTATATTATATCTATTCAAGGTAAGATAAAGTGTTCTTATCTTTCAGGTTAATAAATGCATTTTTTTAATTAAAATTTGAACAAATATGTTTTATCAGATTATGCCTGTGACTGCTGTATTCTGCATCTGTTCCGAATTTCAGGAAAATCTGTTAAACCTTTCATCTGTCCATTTAAACTTTTGCATTTATATTAGATAAAAAGTTTTATTTCCATAGCAAAACAATGGTTATCACTAAATCCAGAAACATTACAAGTACAAAGAAAGACAGAAACAGCCTGGTTCAAACGGAGACGTTTCCTAATAGAGAAGTGTAAAGATGCCAATGTGATTGGTATACTAATATGCAAATTAGCCGGGGAACAGACACAAGACATTATCAGCAGACTAAAAGATCTTTGTAAAGTTAATGGAAAGAAAAGCTACATAATATCTGTAGGGAAACCTAATGTTGCTAAACTTGCTAATTTCCCAGAGGTTAGTGAAAACTTAAATACATACTTTAATGTGACTTTAAATATTTATATGTTTACTAGCTATGTTCTACATCTGTGCTAAATTTTATCAAGATTTCTTGAGCTGTTCTGGAAATACCTTCTAACAAACTTTCAATTAAATTTTTGCAATTGCAATTTAAGTAAGATAGAATTTCATATTTATTAAGGACTTGACAATCAAATTTTCAGATTGATATTTATGTTATGGTTGCTTGTCCAGAGAATGATCTCTACAATAACAGAGATTTCTACAAACCGATTGTTTATCCATTTGAGCTTGAGGTCGCATTGAATTCAAACAGGGAACCTTATTTCACCACTCATGTGACAGACTATGATGAATTACTCCCAGGAAAGAAACATTATTGTGATATAAATGAAGCTAAAGAATCTACAGATGTCAGTCTTATAACAAATAAAATAAGAGAAACGAAAGTTCATAGTTTGATTGAAAGTTCAATGGAGTTAGTTGAAAAACAAAGTATGGCGTTAGAAACTATCGGACAGAATCTTCAGGAAAGATCATGGAAGGGTTTGGAACAGAAATTGGGAGAAACCGAGGTAAAGAAAGCTGAAGAAGGTCGCAAAGGGATACCACTGCAGTACAATAATGAGCCAGAGTAAATAAGAATGAATACTTTTATTTACAGACTGATTTTATGTAGCAAATGTAAACCTGACATGTTAATTTTTGTCTTTCTTGACAATATAAAAATTAAAAAGCTTTGATATCAAACATGCAACAAATTTATTAGCCCCAGGCCTTCATAATATAAATAATACAGATTTAGATCTTTTGGTTGATTGGGTTTTGAGGGGACTTTGTCCATTCTTTCCTTAGCATCTGTTTAAGTTGTGACAGTCTCAGTGTGGGATTCTCCGCCTTCAGTCTTGGGAGGTTCACTTCCTCAAATGCTGTAAATGCTGCCTTCAAACGTTTCTCAGGATGTTTATCACTATCCAATTTGTCACTGCCAAAAAATATATATACATAGCTAAATAGATGAATACATTGCAATATACAGTTTATATTTACAAATACTCGGTGTTTGTAACAGTAAAACAAATTTCTGTATAATAAGACTCATCTCAGAAGGTATTTGCTGCTTTTAATTTCATAAATCCCATAATTTTGTTTTAAAAATTATTATTTAAAAATGCGCAGAAATAAAAATGTAATAAAACAACTGACATATAATCAACCTGGCCTAGAATTTGTGTAGTATGGTAGTTAAGCAGCCTGTTCATTCAACAAACTTAATTTTCCCTTAATATTACGGAAGTTTACCTCAGTATGGAGATGGCTTCATCTACAGACTGTGCAACCTCACCCTCCAGCTGCAATCTATTTAGATTCTCTACAAGTGGTGGCTCTTCAACAACAACTCTTGATGGCTGCAATATATAGAAATAATACTCAAATGGAATTGCTGAATACAAAATTAACAAAAACCACCCTTAACACAAGAACTCACCACAGGTTTTTCAGGCTCTGCTTTCATAGATCTTTCCTTTATTTGTTCAATCTGTGCTCGAGTTATCTTTGGCTGTGGAGCTGCCTTTACATTACCTTTAATTGATTCCATTTCCTGTTCTAATAAGGCTTTAGATTCAGCTTTTTTCTTCAATTGCTCTAGACGCTTTTTCTCCATTTCATCCTAAAACAAAGATTTTTTTAACATCTTAACAGCAATAAGGTTTAATTTTGACTTAAGAATTGATTCAGCAATACCTTCTTTTGCATCTTCTTTTTTAACTTATCATCGTCATCTTGCCAAGCGGATTCTTCTATCATTTTCTTAAGTTTTTGATCTTTTTCTTGCTTTGCAAGCTCTTTACGCTCTCGCGCAGCTACCGCCTTGCTGTTTTCTCCCACAAACTTTTTCGGCATATTGGTCTAAGAAAATACAAATATTAAACATCTCAATAGCATAATACTGATGTATTATCAATCAATAGTTATAGAGATATAAAATAAGAAGTATTAAAAGAAATCGTTTCAAGCAAACTTACAATCGCAATAAAAAAATACAATTTAAAAAGTCCAGGTTTTCTTTATTTTTACCAATTTCTGCGATATTTGACAATTTCAAAATTCTTCCACAAATCAGCAGATTAAATTTGGCATTGACGCTTTGAAGATGTTTTTAAACAAGGTCTTTTATGAACAAAATTAATATTTTTAAGTTTCACATTTAGGAGATTTTTTTGTATTTAAATTCGAACTTTTAGCGTAAAAGTTATAATCGTTTTTACTTTGGTAAAGTGTGGAATCATACAAAAAATCCGTTACGACATTACAGAAAATGATATAGCGTCATAGTGACACTGACAGCTCTAGATTTTTTGGATTATGGTTTGTTTTGACATTGACGTTTATAACAAATATTTCTGCTTCCCTTAGTTGGCTGTTTTCGTTTAAGGTCAATGTTTTATTTTTATTGTTTACAAAATACTATAAACAATTGCGCTTTTTGGATTATTGTATAGTGGGAATCGCAAGACTGATACTTCACTCTAATCAAACTAATTAAGTCAACATGTCTTTAGTTGCTTATGACAATAGCGATTCGAGTGATTATGAAGAAGACCAAGAAAGTTCGTCAATCGTGGTGACTAAATCAATTGAAGGTAAATGTTTATCACATTGTGATGTCTTTTATATTGTTGTGTAGAATAATTATTTACGTCTACTTTTAGATCCAGTTACAAAACAGTCTACCTCACAGAGCATAAGTGAAAAAGAACTTGAAACTGAAAGTGACAGTAGTTTGTTCATTGCTCTCCCACTGCCCACGAAGAAAGTACCTAGCGTTATTGAGGAGGAAGATGAGTTTTTGCATAAAAAGGAGACCACACACAACACTGTAAAGCCTAAATCAAAAATAACTGTACCATCATTGAGTGATGTAAGAATACAAAATAAATAAATTATTCATATATGTAAAGATAAATTTATGAATTGTTAATTTTTTTACAGTTTAAAGATGTAACCAACACAGTACCTATTGCAAAACCCAGAGCAGTAAATGGTGTAAGTTGATACACAATTTTAATAGTTTAATTGTAAACAAATACAAGCAGTATATTTAAAAAAAATTATTTTATAGAAAAAGTCTGGATTACTAAGCATCTTACCTCAACCTAAAAATGGAATATCAATCAAATCAACAAAATCTTTAATACCAAATGTCTTGAGACAGAATACAGGAAGTAGTAATAAGAAAAAACCGTTGCCAACATTAATAAAAGCTAAATCAGAAACAAATACAATAAAAGATTCGGATGAAAGTGACAATGAAGATGTATCTAATGATTTCTTTTCAATAAACAAGCCAATTCATATTGAAGATGTACCTATAGATAATGAAGAGATAGAGATATCAAACGAAAATGTTACAAAAGAACCAAGAAGCATAGAGTCTTATTTCAAAAAAGATGTGGAAAATCCTGTTAACATAGAACCAGAATCTGCATACATTCAGATGGAAACAGAATCTGTAGCAAGTTTAGATGCAACAAGCACACAGTCAGATATGGTTCTTGATGAAGAAGCTGTAAGTTTCATGTATCATAACACTTTAAACATTTCATATCCAATAATTTGGCAACAATCTAGTTTATCTTCTTTTTTAACAATACAAATAATTTTAGAGCTATGTAACAGTAATGTAAAAACAAAGTCTAATAATACTTTCACTAAGATCAAATTATAAAAAAAAATTGAGACTAATTAATTGTCTTTGATTACCATAAAAATATTTTTTTTAGATACTGAAACTTGTCGGTGCTAGAGGAAAGCGCAAGAGAGAAGAGATTCATATAGTTGATGTCAATCAACAAGAGGTACTTGCTGAGGCACGGCAGTTGTTGCTCAAAGGTCTAATGGAGGATACTAGTAAAAGAGTATCCGCAAGCAAAAAGAAAGGGAATGAACCTACAAACATGCAGAAAAGAAAACACCAGATTACATACTTGGCTCATCAGGTAAGAATTTGTTCGGAAGACATAAATGAATCCAATATTTGCACTATTCAGTCTATAAAATGTGATGTGTGTAGAGAAAAAAATGTATTTTAAATTAACTACTAGAAGTGTGATATGTACTTTAATCATTCTATTTTCAGGCCAAAGCAAATGAAGTGGAGCTTCAAAACAAATGGGCGAATAACAGAATGTCAAAGCGGCAAACTCAATCTAAATATGGATTTTAAGTTTTTAATTCTCATAAGTGTATTCTAAGTTGTATAAACAGGTTTAAAAATAAAACATCAAAAATTAAACTTTTGTTTCTATAATTTAATACTTCATAATTTTACAAATAACTACAATCTTTTGGCTTTTCTGGGTCGTGGAGGATTCCAGGACACTCGTGTATTGTCAGTCACAGACACAATGTCTAGGCCACCCATTTGAAGACCCTTTACTGCGGACTGGAAAACAATAAAGATTAAAAATAAACATTTTTGTTTTATTTCAGTCATATTAAGTTTTTCTTACCAATCTCCCAGGTCCTAAGCCTCTGACTCGCACTCTAATCGTTTTGTATCCTTTATTTATTGCTTTCTGAAAAGAAATTACAAACAATAAATTTAAGTTAATTTTATAAAGTATAGCTCCATGTTCTGTTTAAGTCTCGTTGTATTTAATATTTACAGCTTATATTCTAATTGTTTCTGAAAACAAAAGAAATGATAACTTACTGTAGCAATACTGATGGCGGTAGTTTGTGCGGCGATGTTTGTACCTTTTTTTGTGTTCTTGAAACCTTCCATACCACAAGATCTGGTTAGTTTTACAGAACCAGCAGAGTCCGTCACAGTGAATATTGTGTTGTTGTGGGTAACTCTGACATTGCATATTGGAAGATTCTTGTATGGAACACCATCAAATAAATAGGTGTCAGATTCCAATGTGGGAAATAAATTTTGTTTCCTTAAAATTTGAACAGTATCAGTAATATTAAAAGAATTTCATTATAGAATAATGCTTTTTCCGTAGGTATGTAGCAATAAAATTGGACTATTAAGCTTACTGCCATCATGTACATAGACCGGTATACGTACAATTTTAAGACAGAGTCCAAGTCGATAATTTTCTCTCCTTGAACACCCTCATCATCTGCAGGTATCCTTTTATGATCAAACTTTTCTGTCGCTTGAGGAGTTGTTGTGTAAATTGAACGTATAACTGAATTCGTTGTTGCCTTAATGGTATTTCTTATAGCGATTAACATTATTATTGATTTAAAACAAAATTCTTCGCAATAATATAACCTATAGCCTTTTTCATTTGTTTGACAGTATATTGACAGATGACATTTTGGAATAACAGAGTATAAAACGCAGAGACACAAAAAAACACATTCATTTTAAGGGTGAGAATAATTTCTTCCCCAATTTTCAAATTTTTCAATAATCGAGTTTTTTCAATAATCGAGGGTGTTACAGTAAACAAAAAACAAGCATTTTTCACATTGATGTATAATTTAATAACTTAAAACACAGTTTAACTGTAAAGTAGAAATGGAATATAAAATGTTTAATATTTATTGATTAAGAATATTCTTAAAATATAGCACGGATTGTGTGAATCCTCTGAGAGACGCAGGCACTCCGATGTGCAATAGCTGCAGCTGTCCGGCTTCGGCAATGTAATTAGCTTTTTTCAGCTGATCTATCGCCCAACTGACTGTGTACTTGTTGAATTCGTCTTTACCTACGTCCTTGTTGATAATATAGTTTATGGTGTGCGAATACAGTACTGTGGGTACGAGCGGGATGAACATATCATTGTCGAGCAACTCTCTAATGAGTTCCTCTTCTATTTCTTGTTTCTGTATCCATTCCTGTGGAATACAAATTTCAATTATAATAACTTGGGATGAGTAACTTTTTTCCTTGGATTGGTGAGAAAGTTAAAACGATTGTGTGTATGGTACCTTATGGCGCTCTAACAGTAGCAGCACGAGACGCGGTGTGAGGTCGCAGCGGTTCAGCAGCGCGAGCCACACGCCGCAAAGCGCACCACTTTCCGGAGCACTCTCACACAACCACTGCACCTCCTACACAACAACTCACATTATTATTTTAAGAAAATTGTGAAAAGTAAAAAACATTTTAGTACGAGACCTGTTCGTCCAGTGTTGGCTCCCGGAGTAGCAGCTTGATGAGCACGAGCGCCTCGCTCTGCTCCGCGGACCAAAGCAGCGCGTGCACGTACTCGCAGTGCAGGCTCCTGCCGTCTCTGTCGCACACGTAGAAAACGTATATCGCTATCGCCTACTCTTGTGTGTAATTTTTTTTAATCGTTTTGATTTTCGATAACGAATTTTTTCTTAACGACGATTCACGATCGTAGAAATATTATCAAAATTTCGGATATTCCACTCCGTTATTTGTCATTGTATTAAAACAAAATGAGTGCACTTACGGTTCCTTGGTGGGCGGCCAGCAGTTGAGGACATCGACGAGCGCCTTCTTCTTCTGCCACGAGTCCGACAGCGACATGAACTTGCTGAACACCTCGCGACGACCCTCCTCAGTCAGTAATTGTTCATCTGTTAGAGAAGATAAAAATGTCAATAAAAATACTATCTATTAACATATAATTAGCCGCTGCGTAAAACATAAATCATGTATACATGTAAAGATATGTGGAAAGAACAGAAGTAGCTGCGGGGAGGAAGCTACTATGCAGATGACCTTGAGATGGTTAAATTATGAAAGTTTCGTGGGACATCAAAATTTAATAAAGAACGGCTTAAATCATATATTTTCGTTTGGTGACTACTCGAACTAGTTTCAGACTCCGACTAGATTCATCTAGGGTAATCTTTAATCCATCTTATTAATATTATAGAAGGAAAGTTTTAATGGACGAATGGATGGATGTTTGTTAGAGTGTGTATCCTTAACAGATCTTGATGAAATTTGGCGTAGACGTAGAGGACCGTCCGTAACACATAGGCTACTTATTTTTGTTTTTTTTTGGAGTCGCGGGTGAAAGGGGGGAGGAAAGGGGGTGA
>DVQG01001248.1:0-11296 GCA_018231605.1 Papilio ambrax
AACATCCGCAATTGCAGATGCGTTGCCTACCCTTAATTGACGGAGGAGGAGACGCTCATAAAGAGGGCATTTCCCCGTCTTATGCGTCTCCTCCACTTATTCAATATACAGTATATTGCATTTCGTTATGCAAATAAAAAGTTTAGACTGAAGAACTTTTATTTTTTACCCCTCACATGTAGCCAAGCATTTTGCAATTTTCTCATATCTCACATACATTTAAACTCTTATCAAGATTAGTATTCTCTCCTACGTTTTCCGCTTATTTCACTAAAAACTCACGTTTCTTGCACCTCTCTTGCATCATCTCTGGAGTCTCAGTTTGTTCGACTCTCGCCACCTTGTACCCCTTCGACACTAACGTAGACGCCATACGACCGTACGCACTCTCCGGGAATCCAGAATGAGCAAATTGACCCTAAAACGTTATCATGTGAATTATTTAAAAGCTTTAAGAATATTTAAAACGGAAATTTTAGTCACTGCAGATAAAAATTGCCCAAATTAGCTTACATTAACTATCTTCCTATGAAATTCCCGACAAAATCGGTCTAGTTGTCTCGAAGATTACAAACGCAGATTTGAGGACAAACATTTTTTTTTAATTGATCTTTCATTGTAAGCAAATACATCAAATAAAACAATCCTAATAATATTTTTGTAAAGAATAAAATAAAGGATTTTGAAATACTAATTAAACATTGTTTTATTGTTAAAATTATTTCCACTGTCAAAATACTTGTATTGAAATATCTTTACTATGTATTATATTATATAAAGTAAATTGTATGTATTTTTACCTTCATATATGAGAAGCCGAGTTCATTTACCCCAACCGCTGCATCCATATGATAGAGTTCATAGAATTTGCCCACTTTGAAGAATAACACACAGTCAAAGTGAGCAGACTTCATGTCCCACCATTGTTTGTGTCCCTGAAATATATAAATTTCTCTTAAATAATACTAGCTGTACCCCGCGACTTCGCCCGCGTGAATATAAAAAACATAGCCTCTATTACTCAGTGATAACATAGCTTTTTAATGGTGAAAGACCTATTGAAATGGGCTTGGTAGTTTATGAGTTATTCAATACATACAAAAATCCAAAAATATATATCTTTCCTCTTTAAAATATTATAGAAATAAGAAATAAAAGTCAATCTACAAAGATAAGGCAGTTAAAGAATGTGTCGTTAAATATCCCTAACCAATTATTGTACACTACTAACTTATGTCCTTGAGTTGGTATGTGTGAAATTAAATCTAAATGTAATCAGTCTACCAGCATCTTTCTAGACTATGGTCTATATCTATGCCAAATTAAAAAAAATGTATTTTTACACATATCTGATTCATATAAAAACTACTGAGCCGATTTAAAAAATTCTTTCACCGTTAAAAAGGTAATTTTTCTTTGACCAACAAAGGCCATATTTTTTATTATTTCAGCAACAGCTTGTTGTATATATTTAAAATTTTTAACAGTTTCTAAACTTTGTTCTAATATAAATATTACTTACCGGTGTTTGAGTTTTGTAAAACTCTGGTGGTACATATAATGTTGTGGGATCATAATTAGGGTGGTCAGGTCGCCTCTTGTTGGCATCTCTGATATTCTCAGGTTTAAGCCAGTCTAACTTGCAATGCACCCAATCCCCATCTTCAGCTGCAACTAGTTCTTGTTCAATTGGTTTCGCTTGCACCTTTGATTTGCTGATAAATTATTTACACAGGTTTTTAATAAACTTTACTATATTACAATTGCTACAATGAGTGAACTGTTTGCACCTAGACTAACATGGGCACCTAGAGTATGCTTACTGGAGAATTGGCCTTCAGTTTTTTGTTTCTTTCATTACTATTTTTTTTAAGCTAGCTGTAAGTTATCCGTAAATAAATGAAGTAAAATAAAAATAGCCTATCCATTTGTAGAGATCGGTGGCTGATTTGTGCAACATTACAGAATTGATATTAATTTTTGTCATGAATGTGATGTGTGTCGTATGTGCAGGAGGACGAGGTGCTGGTGCCGTGCGCGCACTTCTTCAAGCAGGTGTACGCAACGTTCGGCGTGCCCTTCTACACGCGCGTCAAGCACCTCGAGCCCTTCCAGGCCGTCAAGGACCGCCTGCAGAAGAAACTAGACATACCTGACAAGGAGTGGGAAAAGGTGCACTAAACTAATCCATATTATATGAAATCGTGCATTTGTTTTTGCGCCTCTGGCGAGTTCTTGGGTAGTTGTATTAAATGTTTTTGTGAAAATATTGTTTTTATCTGATGTTAGTAGTAAATGTCAAGTTAAAACGATTTAATTAATTTTTTTTATTCTTTACAGTACAATTTTGCTATAGTTACAAATGGTAGACCTGTTTACATAAACGATGGAGTGACAGTCAACGTATTCGACTTCAGGCCGAGCAGTAATGCAAGTAAGTATCAATACCAAGCAATAGAGACGTATCTAAGTTGTTTGTATCGCGTCCAACCCTCCCCGGACTGCGTGCTAATATTAATTGAAGATATGTCGCTTCCAGACGCGACGGGGCGGCCGTGGCTGGGGCTCGAGCACATCAACAAGACGCCCAAACGCTCCCGCGCCAACTACCTGGAGAAGGCGATCAAGATATACAACTGAGTGGTGCGCCGCGCCCCGCCTCGCTCGTCGGCAGCGCGCCGCGACACTAGCGACGCGCACCGCGACACTAGCGACGCGCGACGCGACACTAGCAATACGCGACGAGACACTAGAGACACGCGCGGGGCAGCCAGCGACCGGCGATAGTCCACTGTCGCGTGACGTAGCATTATGATAGCCTTATTAACACGTAATGTACAACGCCGAGTCGACTCCCTTCGCTATTGCCCTCATAGAATGTTCATAGCGTCACAACGCATACGCAATAGTTTATCGACCTAATGCAGCAGTCAACGTTCATTTTGTCTAGTTTTTATTATTTATTTCACAGTCTGGACAGTCGCTTTGTGTTTGCGTTGCAATAATCTGTTTCTGTAAATTTTGTTCTTTTTTTCGACTTGAGTATTTAAATCTCGTTTTTAACTTAAAAATAATGTATACTTTATTGACGCAATTATACGTTTGAAGTTTTTCGCGTTTAGTTTCAATTATGTGAATACTCAAGGTTTTCGATATTTTACAAGGCTTGTGTTTACCGGAGAATTTTTTTCGTTTAACGTTTTAATATAATTAAGCAGTAAGGTACTTAAAGTGCCTACCGATTTAAATAAATGAAACTAAAAGCGATGATTGTAATATAATTTGGAAATAATTGAAGTGATTTTGTTTGTCTCAATCGGTTGGTAAGGCGTGAAGATGACGTCACGCTGTGCCAGTTGTTGATGATTTCTTTCTTTTGGTGATTCGGCAAAATTAAACATTAATTGGAATATTTAAATCAACATTTTTTTCATTTTAAAAGTAAAAACGTGTCAAATAAGCGCCGAAGTAACTTCGGTAATCAATTGCATTTTATTCACTTAAATATAAATATTTTATTTTGTATGTGATAAAAATTCGATTGAAATCTGCAAGTATGTCAGGATAGTTTATTTTGGCGTCTACAATTTGTAAGATAATCGGGCAAATGCCTTATATAAATTTCTATTAATGTTGAAATATTGTTAATTTAATCTAGAGAGGTTTTTAACCACATTAATGTTTGTTTCGGTCACTTATACAGCAGTTGCTAAGATTTAAATGTTTTCCTGTCTTATTAAATAAAACAAGTATGTGTATTTTTGGTTTAATTTGATTGATAACACGATTTGTATATTTGTTTTGCACGGAAACGATGCATTGCATGTAGTTCCTGATTTGGTTCCTTCCTTTAGCTAGCTGATTTGAATTTAGTCTAGTAAAGTTAGTGTACAGAAAATTCTGCGTGTTTTGTGAGTACAAACTTGCTAACCTTCATTTAACGGCAGTGGTAAATGATAGTAAATAAAATATTCGTACGCTAATGTTTGCCGATGACTCTAGCACTGACCATGTCTATCCCTCAGTACCATCACTCGTGACGTCACGACGCCATCGACAAAGCTTACAGCTAAGTACACGAGTTATACATAAATAATTCTTTTCACTTGAAGACTTGCAAGTTATAATAGTAGTAGTGGCGATGTGTGTGTGTGTTGATGACGTCAGAGAACTCTTTACCGCACCGAGCGCTATGATTGGCCGAACGTACACGCATCAAGCGCGCCAATTTATGTTTGCAACTTATTTGCCCAATGCTTTCATTTTTACTAATATTGAGCTAAAACAATACTACTATTTGTTAATTTAGTGATAACTTATCAAAACCAGTGAATTTTCAAACAGTAGTATCGGCGTATTCTGAATCATTTAGTCTAGATTTAAATTATAATTGATTTAGATTACATTTCTAAATACTTCCACTCTAATTTTCAGCAATTATAGTTAACTTGCTTTTCTTTAATTATTGAACAAATTAAGAAAATATGTCCTTTTTCATGTTATCATTGGACAATTATTATTTTTGTACTATTACTATATTTAAATGCATAAGGCAACAATTCTAATTGTTATTATAAAAAATGCTTTCAGCCATTTCATGTTATCGACGTATTGTGTTATATTGTTGACCATTGTATAGCAAATGTTTTATTTTTGTCGAATTGCCAAACTTTCGATGTAAATAAGAGGACAATTAAAGAAAATTGACAAATTGTTTTGAACTCTATTGTATACGCTTTAGCACTTAGCACCTGTAACGATTTGCACTTTGACTATTTTACTGGTAAGCCATATCCATCCTTAGCCTCCACCTCCATATCCTGTATACGAGTTTGTGAACCACTTATGTTTTTGACCTGCCAGATGTTACGTTTAAAAAATAATTATGTCGAAATTATGTATATATATGATGTAATAAATTAAGAAAAAAAAACTACACTAAGTTTTCGTAAAGATGCCCTAGACTAAACGTTTTAAGATAGTGTTATTTTATTTAAAAAGATTTAAAACTTTTTCTCGCAGAGTTAACAGTAATTTGCGAAATGTGAGGTAAGGCCTCTGTATGTACTATGGATGGAGTTATTTTCAGTTAATCAAAACAATTTTTGACTTTTTAATTTAACATTGTGTGTCAGTTAAGCAGTTTTTATTAACATGGTTTGAGGTATTCCGAGACGGATTTAGACAATTAGATTTAGAGTAATTGCTGAAAATAATAACTATATACATATGGGATTATTGTACGATGTTGATTTACCTTCTGAATGGTGTAAGCGGCCCCAGGGCGAGTGTACACAGCTTGCGCGGGCGCACGGAATGTGTTCCGGACGTCCGCTATGTTGGATTTGAATGTTTCACTGAATATAATCCTATATTTGTTTAATCTGGTTTATTTTACAGCCTTACTTCCTTAGAAGTATGAAAGAGATATTAAAAAAACGAGACCTATATTTATAGAAATGAGGAACACAAATACATTGGCAATAGTAAATTACATGGCACGTTAGATATAACATTGTTCAAAAAACTTGGTAGCTCAGAACATCACTCGAGCTGTGCGCAAAATTTAGGTGTAGCGAGGCGTATAGAGATACGGATGGAGGGCACTGGGGAGCTCTTAGCTGAAGTTCAACCCTCGAGATATTTGACAAATACTGTACGAGGAATAACTATAATTAAGGAAGGAGTATTCAGGAAATGACAGAGTAGAAAGAATTTTTACTACAATATCTTTTTAAGCGCAACAGGTACACTTCATTGTAGTAAATGTATGTAATGAAATAGGTACTATTTAAAAGAAGCGATAAGGATACGTTACAGGCGTTCATATTTTCTGTAATTTTTATATTGGCAACTCTAAGGTAACTTACTCCATCTGCGCCACAAGAGAGTTCATCGTATTTTTATCTCAACAGATGTCGCTGTTCAGGTTTGTGTATTCAGAAAATTCAATAATGTGAATGTTGAATTCGTAAATAACAGGCACATTGCGAAACTCCACATGATGTTGAACCTTAAACGATATAGCCTCGAAAAGATATAAGGTACTCTCTTACTTTATAAAGAAGACTTGTGGTTTATTTTGCCCAAAGTCTATCATAACGATAATGAATACCGGCTGTTTGTATCCGAGACTTCTGTATAGCATCGACCCGTGTAGTGCAGCTTTAAACGTAGTTTTAAGTTGAACTTATAATAGATGCCAACTGAATATATTTTTGTACATAGATTTGTTTACACTGATGAGATACTCTCTTATGTTGCTATTTTCATTGCTAACAAAACTAGAATTTCCATTTAGCTTCCCATAAATAATTGGGAAAAAATTAATTCTGTTTGGTATCGATTTATTCTTGTGTTAAAATCGGACTGTAGAGAGAGGAATAAAAAAGTTATACTCGAAAGATGTCTGGCCATTTTTTTTTTCGTTGCGCATGAAATACCGCACTTGCAAGCCTCACTTCCATTGTTTTATTCAGCTAAAAGCGCGTTTTCCATTCATCAAAAGCATTACTATCAAAAAGTCCATTGTTTTCATCTGAAGGACCTTTATCGGTCCGAGTATGAAGGTAAAAAATTTGAATGCGCCCATTCACGACCACTGGGAATGAATATGTAATACTGTTTTAAAACTACTTTGCAAATACGCTGCAGCATTTTATTACTTTACATTCGCGAGGATTCTAATGGAACATTTTAATTTCCACTTTTTCCATCCCTATACTTTTATAGAGAAAACACGGCGACTGGTATTTTAGAAATACTGGAGAGGGTATGTATTATTTTTCAAATGCAATGTTTTAAAATGTGATTTCCAACGCTGCAATGCATGTTGAAATATGAAAATCATTTTATGATGAATCTGTATGACGTATCAGAGACGCATAAAGAACTTTATCGGCAATTTTATAGTTTCTATTTTAACAACATTTACTTATAACAAAAATATTTGTTAAATGTTTTAATTGCTCAAAGCTTGAAGCAATGAAACAAGTATCTATGCAGTAGTAACTACAGAATTATATTTATACTAAGTACAAATTACATTAATACCACATTCTGACTCAGTTTCTGTTTTCTTATTTAGTGAAAAGATTTTCCTAAAGTGAGTTTCCACTGTCCAACAAATTTGAACAGAAACATATTCTGTTCCAGGTAATAATTTGGTTTAATGCCAGTGTTACGACTTTTGCGGTGATAAATAGCAGAAATAATAGCAGTACTTCGAGTTCCAATAGAAATTCTGTTAAACTAATGGAGAGAACCCAAGTATATTGGAATTTCCAAACGCTTGTATGCAAATCGAATTACCTATAACGATCGTTATTCAATGTTAATGCATTCGTCGAGAGCTCGTAGCGCGATGCCACTACAAATTAGAGTATTATTGTACATTCGTGTGAAATTAGTAAAAAACGTCTGCTGAAACTGTAACTGTTTTGGACGATCAGGATTCGTAAATGAAAAGAGAATGCCAACATGCGTGTCTTGACATTCAAAGTCTAACAACAATAGATAATCGATTTACGAATACTGTTTTTGATTTTGATCTTTCTCCTGTAAATATATGACGGAAGGGTTGAAATTAAATATTGGATGTTCACACAATAGCGAGGTAAAGACCGTTGGATTTTTTCCGTAACTGTTAGGTTGCGTAATGGAATTTCTGTTCCAAAGGCGACGCGGCACTAGGGGACGGCCATTTGCTACCGAATGAATGATTTGAACGTATTCGACAAAGGAATTTAAACGTAATTCGCTAACATAAAAACGAACTCTTAATATATTTCCAACATTTAGCTTAATTGAAATTTATATGAAGATGTATTTTTCTTGGTATCTTAATCAAGGCGGCTTCCATTTTTGTTACAAAGACTGCAAGGTAAAAATTACAGTGAAGAATTCTCCGAGGAAATCATGTCTCAGTCTTTATTTTTACGACTAAAATAATAGTACACTAAATATACAACCAACGTACATAAATCTATAGGGCAATAAATAGAGAAAACAACAACGTTACAAAATTATACTCAAGTTATAATTAATAGCAGTTTGTCTGCGAGATATCTCGTTATTTTATTTCTATCCAATTAATCTAAGCGGAGTACAATTAATCACAAGGATTTAATCCTCATGACGCAGATAACGGCGGCGGGAATACTGGCCGTTGTTTGCAGGATTAGTGAAACCTTTTTGCTACGATTTACTAAAGAAAAATATCAATGAAAAGTGTTTAATTTAAGAAATAAACGTAAATTATACTTTATACTAATATTACAAATGCGAAAGTTTAGATGGATGGATGGATGGATAGACGGATGTTTCTTAGAGTTTGTAGCCTAAACGGCTGAACGGATTTCGATGAAATTTGGCAAAGACATAGAGGATAGACTGGAAGAAAACATAGTCTATTCTCTTTTGTTTTTTTAATGCCACGCGGACGGAGTCGCGTGCGAAAGCTAGTTAACAATAAATCAGGTATCAAATAGAAAGATATATTTTAATAATATGAAGAGTCTTGAATGTGACAATGTCTATCTAATTTCTTTAAGAAATTACTTAAATTGTTAATAAAAATATATTCCAACTACGTAATATTTAGAATACGATACAATGCGTTGAATATTAACATTTGCTGAGGTTAATTCGATGAAATCTGCCTTTTACCTTATAGAAAATAAACATTAAATATAACTTACGTAAATATTTTTTATAATAAGCATAAAGCAAGATTGCCAAAGTTTGTGAGACAAGTCCATCGCCGTTTAGGTAGACGTTATTCTCAACTATGAAAAGTGTTGATCTAATTAGTAAGACATTTAATTAAAAGAACTATTATATAATTGATCAATAGTAAATGAGTAAAAAGTTTGCGCTTCAGTAAAATAACGATTTACTCAACGCTATCTCTATTAAATGTTGAACAGCAAAAAAATTAACGAACGAAGTTTGATAGAAAATAACTTCTAACATTTCAATAAGATTTAAACTTTAATAGCTATAGACATCCTGGAAAACTTTCATCAGGGCAGAAAATAGAAATTGTTTTTTTTATTTTTATTTAATACCGACGCGACGTTCATTACCCGATCGTCCACGAACTGGAAACTTCGTCGCTAATTAATAGTCGCTCTCACTCCATGCCTTATGTTTAAACTTTTCTTACAAATGATAATACTAAAACTTTGGATGTAAAATATACTAATTACTCTGAGTTTTTTTTGTAATTCTCAATGTTGAAATTTATTTTTTAAGTCTGATGCAAAATTGAATTATTTTTACATCAAATGAAACGAAAATCAGAAACTTTGAATGTAATAACCAAGTTTATTTAATTTTTGTATTTATTAAGAATTTGATGGACTTGAGAACCTATATTAAAAAATAGACTTCTTTTTTTTTTTACACGTGTTTTAAAGGTGTTTTTCACTAAGTCGGTGCGAGTATTTATTATTTTTAATTCTCCCTTTCATCAATGACTTATATATTTATTTCCACTACACGCAGATTACAACAGTACCAAGCAAATTGCTTATTTGCATTTTGATGAGAAGAATTGCTTTTATTTTTACATTCCGTTTAAAAATTCATAATATATACTTGTGTTAAAATAAAACGAGAGTTTAGAATTTCTCCATGCCAGCCACACTAAAATTGAATTGTTTTTTTCTTCAGAATTTACAGAGAGGTTTGTCAATCCTCTTCGTACTTAGTACCAAACAAAAGTATTGACATAAGTTATGTCTTATGATTTTATTTTTTTATTTTGATTACGTCAAAAGTATGCCCAAGTAATACCGGATGCAGGAAGTTTACAGTACAGTTTTACATTTCTTTATAAGAGATTAAAAAGTATCATCCTTTATTTGTGAGCTTTTATATTCCGAGTAACGGAATAGTGTACGTTTTAAAAGATTCATTAATTAAAACGTCTGGCTCGTAACTCGTCACTCCTTTGACGTCATAATGAACTGTCAAAAGAACCACGGAAAAGACTCATCGCAAGATTCAATTCAAGTAAAAGCACGGGTCCGGACACTGGCAGTACTTCGAGATTGCTTTCATATATCTTTCTAAGCAGACACTTTTAGTCTACATGTGAAAGACACACGAAGCTTCTGCATATTAATTAGTTATAGTCATAAATTTACAGTCTCATTTTATTTGAATAAAGAAAAGTCTGAGTAAAATCTTACTATTCTAGTCTCTGAAATGAGGTCAGTGTCTGAAAAGCCTCTTGCGGCGTCACAATGCAAGCCGAATGGAAATGCAAATAGAATTGAACCGTTCACTCCGTTCTTTGTGTCGTAACGCAATCGTTCGGAATACAATACGGTAGGCTTTTTGAAGTGATATTTCATTATTGATTCATAGTTTTTTCTCAGTTGTATGATAACCATTTGACCCTTTATCTGTCTATTGCAAATATTTCTGTGGATAGTTTATTAGATATCATTATACGAAATTAGTTTATACTTATCCGTTATTAGGTTATCGAATTATATTGTTAACTGTAGGTTGTTTTCCAAAAGACCGTCGAATCTTTGCTGTCCTCATAAAACATTAACTAATGCCGCATATAACAGGTAAATGAAATACTACAAACGGGCTCTACCAGCTACGTCATGTTTCAATATCGAGTAATAAATGCTGTGTAGTTTCGTAGATTTCGGATTTTAAAGTTAATTAATTTCTGTTCTATCGGGACTTAAGAATATTACTTCAATTTCGCCTAAAATAATTTGTTAATTCTTTTTAAAAATATGAAATTTGAAAATGTAAACCATCAAATAAATTTTGATTCATTTCTCTTTGAGACGAAAGATAAATTCAACGTCTCTGAAGAGAATATTTCTATGGAATTATTTAGTAGCGACGTGATTAATTGCCGTAGCAATTTGTTTTGGTGGAGCGGACATTTAATTTATTATTTTTATATTACTAACGGGAAGCCAAACTGGATCGTACTAAAATGTTGCTTTACGATAAAAGAAACAGTATTTTGGGAAATTAGTTTAAACATTTATTTATGCAAATTTTGCCACGGATACTTGTGGTTGTTTTTACCTCTGCCACTGCTTTTACCTAAAATTTGCTAATGAGGTACCGAATTTAAAATGTTTAATAATAGTTAACAGAAATTTGCTCTTTTACACCCGGCCGCGAATTGATTCCACTCACCATATTGCAGAATCAAAACCTGAACAAGGAACAAAACGTTCGTTTTTGATAGAAATTTGCTTCACCAGCACACAAAATGATAAAATAAATAATAGTTTGTTATTCATTCTCATTT
>DVQG01001249.1:0-11291 GCA_018231605.1 Papilio ambrax
AGCACAAAACCTCTAGAACATAGAACCTTGATAACTTAAAACCTCTGTAACTTAAAATATTTTGTGTTCCCTTGGACTTTAAAGTATCGAGGTTGTACCGTATTGAAATAACATAAAAACTATAAGACCGATTTAAAATTCATTCACCATTAAAAACCTACGTTATCAGAGACTATATTGTTTACTATTTTTAATTCCACTCAGGCTAGTAATTATTTAAAACTACTATTCTAGGAATTGGAAGGTTTGATTTCGGTAAATCGTTTATGCCACAAACTTCTAAGTCGTTACCTGACTCTGGACGAGTTCGAAGCGATCCTGCGCGAGTCGGACCACGGAGTGCTGGCTCCGTACGGCAGGATTACTTTGCACGTGTTCTGGGAGCTTAATTACGATTTCCTGCCCAATTACTGCTATAATGCTGCAACAGACAGGTAACTTGATTACTATATCTATACTGTTATAATAAAGCGTAAACACACATTTCTTTGTGGCCTAAGATGTCAGCAATTACACCGTATTTTTGAATAATTCTTTCTTTAATAAAAAGCCCTACTCTTACGTCACGCTTTAGGCTATATATTTTCACGTAATTATAGTTAGAGGGTAAATAAATTGAATAAAAGCCCTAATGTGTGAAAGAGGTAATTGATATTTTGACATTTGCAATTCAGAATTTAACAGATGTAAACAATAAAATAGAGTTTCCAATTTTTTGCGGATGAAGCCGCACGGGAACAGCTAGTCGTTAATATATGTGTTTAGAAAAAGGAGAGGTAGCATATAAGATCAGTCTATACATTAATAGTAATTAGTAAAAATTAGTAGATATAATTTATGTTTATTATTTTAAAAACCTCGAATAAACAACGAAAATATCTTAACAAGCAAAAAACCGTAATAAAAATATCCATTTACAAGGTTCCCGCCAAAAACCCACGTCGATGAAAAGAAAAATAATCAATATTGAGAATCATGACGAATCAAATTACATGCATACTAGCCCGGCAACCGGCTATTTACGGTCACTGGCCAGTTGTGACGTCGTACAGTAACATGACGTATCCTCTATATGCCTTCGTAACATCTGGTTTTTCTGCGAGTTTGGGTGCAGAACAATCATGACGTTGGACGATAAAAGTTTTAGGGCCTGTCCCACCACTGGCTGACGAGACGTCAGACATAGTGACGTCACTGTCAGATAGAGTACCAAAATCCGTTATTTCCAACATATTTTACATGTTGGATTTTTATCTGACAATTTATAAGAATTGTGGGACAGGTCCTAAATGTTTTATGTGTAATGTAATCGAAGCCACAATAGTTCCTTTTCCATATCAAATTTTTGACCTTGAACCAATACAAAATTTTCTATATAGCCTAAATTCTGCTTGAATTAGATGTCAAAAAATAATCCGTTTTAACGTGATAAGAGATATTTATCAATAGAAATGTTGACTGTCGATATTTATTTATGATTGCATCACTAGACGCGCATTTAACATTGACCTTGTCATGTTTGTACGTTTAACATGTTTAAACACACGCTGTAATAACTGGCATCCGGCGTTCGGTTTCATATTTATCATTCGGTATTAGGTTAATAAAAAAAGTCATGCTCACCACAAATCTTTAGCCTAGAGTTAATACGACACTTAGATTTGTTAAAATTTAATTTCCAGATAGGGTTTTCAGGTAGGATAATAATTAAAAAAAAATTAACTAAAACTGCTCGTGTTTCTTGTAATTTTTTTCACATACATACTAGTAAACAAGTTTTAATTAACTGCCTCTTTTTAATAATTTTTAGAAAAGTAATTAATTAGTCCGCCATCTATTGAAAGTTTATAAAAATAAAATGCTCGCACAAACAAAAGAATCCTTTTTAGCAAAGAATGTGATTTTCAATACACTCAATAGATGGCGCTCTATGTACTGCTCTTAAGTTGGCATATTTTTTTTAGATTTTTTTGAAGAATGCAATTTCTTGTAGATTTAATTGTTTATCCTTTATCTTGGTCACTTTCATTATCTCCGGAATTTCGATATTTGCAATAAGCAGAATAATTATAGAGCATGGACAGAGGAGAGACGTTCCCTTTCCTATCCATTTCCACTACCCTACAAGTCTACAAAAGAGAATTGCACATATACAGTTCCAAAAGAAAATAGACATCTGTTAAAGCGAAACAATATCCGGACACTTCTCTTCGACACGGATTTATTCCAAAAGTTCTGAATGAAAAAGTCTGGTTTCAGCATTCCAGCGTTGAATTTCTGATGAGATGACGTTACTGCAAGCGAATGAAAGGAGTTTTTGTGGAAAAGTGATGATTTACAGTCTTCTATTTTACAAATAGTTATTGTTTTATATGGCTTCTTCATTGTATAATTTATAAATTAAATCGTCGTAGGCTTCATGAATAGAATTAATAAAATTAATTACGAACTAAATTGTCTTGCAAATATTAAGTTTCTGTAATCGATTTAAAGCAAAACAGGGCTTCATTAGTAAAAATAACTAAACAAACGTGGACACATACTCTACTAAGTTCAGTTTGTTCTAGAGTTTTCTAGAACATAGTTTCCACAAAGGTCTGTGGCAAATTTCCAAATAAAGTTTATGCGCAATACAGTATTACTTGCACAAGTGTGAACGAAGACAGTTCAAAACAACATTGTAAAATAACTGAATTCATAGTTGGCCTAGATTTCCCAGGCTTATTAATGAAATCAAAACTATAACAATGCTATGAAAGAAAACAACTTCGCTTGCCTTTCCCGACGGGTTGACAGAAAATACAATGAAAATCTTGTAGTATTTAGTACGTCATACTTTCGTTATACGATATAAAGGTGTCAAATGAGGTTTATCGATTACTAACTGTTGCGAAATTAAAAGATAATAAAAAGGATAGCCTATGTTATTCACACATAAGGTAGCTTATTATTGGTGGAAGAATTTTTGAAATCTCTCTTTATGATATTAGTATAGATGACCTCTCTGTTTAATTAAATTGTATTGGCTTGTCGTGCTTAAGACTTATTTTTTAGCGAATGTTAATAAAAGGTAAGTTCTTCAGTATTTCAGTATCGATGTTTTTTCTACTTTTTTAACTTTTTGGATAACTCTTAGACTGTTTGAGAAGTTTTTAGCATTACATCCTAAAATGTGTACATTGTTAACCAACGTCTGGCACCAGCAATTACCATGTAAAGTGTATCTACAGCTTATTCGTAATTAAGTCTCTATTCATTTTGACGCAATTGACATTTTTATTTACGCAAATCCACAAGAAATAATAAAGAGTTCACAGTAACAACGGGTCTGTGTGTACACAGCTTTTCGACGGTACAATGTTTATTTTATTTGCAGTAATGTGGGTCTTCAAGTTACAGTATAGTTCTAAAATTCAAGTAAATTGTTCTTAAAAATGTGCAATAAATTCATTGTGTTTTATATGATAGTGTTTTCCGTAAAAACCGTTTGTGAGTATATAATTATTCAGTAATATAAACCTATTTTACTGACCAAATGTACTAAGTGTTTCAATTTTTTTTTAATTATTTCAGTGTCTGGTGTTAACATTAACAATGGTTCGAATTTTAAAAACCCACATCAAATGTATTTGAATAATCAAAATAACGTTAAAAATGGTCATAATACAAACAAAACTTTGGATCTACTCAATATTTCAAGAAATATAAATCATCACGTACAAATTTTAACACAATATGATCAGAATATAAAAGGTCCCTCACAAATTCCGTCATTATTGCCATTTCGACAACCATTAAATGAACCACGGGGTCAATTTTCAAACGAACATGTATCATTACCAAGTAAAAGAGTTGAAAAACTTCATAACAGTGGAAATCAATACACGAGAACATTGCTAAGTAAAGATATTTTGAAGCACGAGGACAATCGACCTAATAATCATCCAAAAAACTTTAAAGTGATACCTTTTATACCTGTAGTCGAAGATAAAAATGTAGTAAGAACAAAAACGGGTCTTGTTAAAAACGAAAATATGAAAACATTAATTCCATCAACACTACAACCGGCACAAAGTGCTCCAAATGTTAGAAGGCAACTTTCAAATAAACTAACGCCCCATATCAATGAGGGCCAAAGGTCTGTCATGAACAATGCCTTTAACCATCAAAAATCAGCGGCCAGTCAACAAACTATACTTCATCACGAAGGTAGGTATAGTAAAAATTAAAAACATACATGTATTAGAAGTACACTAAGTCCATTATGTATTTAAATAATTAAAGATTTTCGTTATATCTTCCAGAACACATACAGCCACAACGAACGGTACAGAAACCCAGAAAAAACATACAAACTAATCATTCCCCTCAAAATAGACGTTTTACTGTTATCCACGATAATGGGTCTATCGAATATTTTGAAGATTTAGAAACTATCCTGAGAGAGTATCCGCATATTAGAATAGCAGACAATATTCGTAAACTGATACCGAATCAAAAACTTAAAATTCCTCTAGCTACAGCACGTAACTCCGATCCCAATGCAAATATAAAAATTAATCGGCCGCTGAACATTTTGAAAAGCACACTTAAGCCAAAAATAGAAAGTAACAGCCAACCGAAAATTATTCCACTAATGAACAAATCAAACTATAATTTTGGTTCTCTACATACAACGACAAAAATACCAGTAACAGTAGATAGTCAAAAATCGGAAAAGCTACAAACTGCAACCAAAGAACCTATAAAACTTAAGAACAATATTCCAATTACGCCCACGAATTCACAGGAAAACAAAGTGAAGAATCAAGAAAATACTCTGACAACAAAATCCATTGATATTTATTACATGAATAATAAAACAACACTTAATAACCAGACTACGATTGATAGTAATAGGCAAAAACCACCTATCGACCTGATATTGAATAGTGATCAAATACTACATCAAGAAAATAAAGCCAACATGTCAACGGTGATTTCAAACCACGAGAATAGTCATAAAGTTACGAGTAAACTTGAAAAAGATGATAAGTTACATTTGAATGATTCTAAAGAAGTAAAATCTTCTATAGTCTTACAAAATAAAACGAACATCAAAACTGATAATAACACATCTGAAAATAAACAGGAAATCGTAAGCAATAATTCTTCATTGAATTATGACAAGGTAGAAAGTGAAACACAACCAAATTGTACGAAAACAAATGAATTTAAAAACCAATTGAAAACTAACAATAATGTAAAAATTCTGAAAGATACCGAAGAAACGGATGAAGATTATGATGAAGGTTAGTTTAGTTTTTATTAAATCTCCTAGTAATCGAAACGGAAGTGCGTGAATGCGTAGATGTAAGAGTGTAGAAGAAGAGGTATGTCAGGATTGTCCGAAATGGAGATAGAGTGGTCTATAACTACCTCTCTGGATTACGGAACTCAATAACTTACGTTGTTCTGTTGCCCTATCCTTGAAGTTGTTAGAGTTCTACTTAATTTATACATATATTTGCTTAATATCCAGACAGTAAACAAATTATTTGATAATGTTTAAATTTCAGTCGCTTTCAATTACAGATTTATTGTCCCTTGCTAAGCCATTAATGTGGTTTAGTACAACAGATCCTGATTTTTGGAAGAAGCTAGTCAGCGGTGATGACAATCCTAATTTTCTTTACATAATCAACGTTCAGTCTCAGCCTAAAATTGAAAAGGACAGAAAAACTACAATACATGCAAATGGAACCATTGTTGAAGAAATCACAGAAACTATCTGGAATGCAGGCGGTAAGTACAAAGTATTTTTATTATATTGTCTACGTGACTAGAGGACAAGAGTAATTATCTAACACTTAATCAAGAGGACTTCTTCTAATAGATAAATTAATAATACAGGTATAAAAATATTAAGTCATAATTGATTACATGTAACAAGCATATTGAAGATGATATATTATAATTAATCTATACTTATTAAAGATAAGAAATTTACAAAGAACTGTTAATATGTTGTTCACGTGTTGTATGAATATGTAATATTTTTTTTTAATATTTTCTTTATAGATGAGCGACCAAAAATTACAAAAACCATAAAAGTGACTCCTGCGAAAGCTATTAACGAAGGAGTTTAAAAAAAAATTACTCACGATTAAAAATTACATTAAAATGTATCATTGCATTAATGTCATTGAACCTCTCATAATGTGCTTTTATTAATAAATTTTTACTAAAACTGAATGTAGTTTTATTGCATTTATATTATTAATATTCGGAAAACCTGACAAACTATTGTTTGTCAGGTTTTCCGAACTATCATTTCATTTTACATATTCGACTTGTACATTAGGTGACTCGTTTTTATCCTGGAAATGAAGATTTTGAGCTTGAAAAAAAAATCTATTCAGGGTTTTTGGACTTATTACTCTAGTGATTTAGACAATATGTGAACTACTTGTTGTTTCCTATACGTTGTTGACTTCTGTGTTACGAATACTTATAAATTAACTAACTAGCTGTTGCTAGCGACACCATCTGCGTGAAATTAAAAAAAGCAAAAGAGAATGTTCCTATGTGTTCTTCCAGATTATCCTTATTCCAGAGATTCGTTCAGCAGTTTAGGCTACAAATTCTAAAAAATATCCATCTAAACTTTCGCGTTCATAATGTTAGTAAGACTGCGTAGGGGACGATAACATTCTACGTATCCCCGCTTGCAACGCTATGTTAAGTCTTAGAATAGATTCTAAAGATATTGTTATCGTAATTCAACGTAAATTATATGCAAAGGAAAGTATATAAGGCGAAGTGGTCTACAGTGTTCGCCAATCAACATTATTTTCTCGCGTAGCATGTAAGTACTGAAGTAATTTTATCAAAATTTACTATTGTGGAACCTGTCAACAACGTAAAGGAATTACTAAAAGTGGGCGCATACTTGACTAAACTATCGCATAACAGTTGTGCGATATTTGATTGTTTCGCAACCCATTCAACTGTTTTGTTGCACAACTACAGATCGAGTAGTGTGCGCATCTCCATATAAGCTCATAGGAATCAAAGCAAGACTAAACAGTTGTGCGATAGTTTAGTTTTATGTGTGCACACACTTTTACAATTATCTTTGTAAGATTAACTATCAAGATTTTTTCAGACTGTTAACATTTCTTTGTCCCAATGGTTTACAACCCTGAAATTTTTCCGATGAGAGTGACGCTATTATTGTTTGTATTAGTATCACAAAACATGATAATTAATCAGTGATAGACTCCCTTTAACATCTTCGCACGGAGCCATCTTACCCGACGCAATACCACGACCACACAGAAGACAGGCAGGAAGTGGAAGCAATTCCTCGTTTCGTCTGATGAATCTACGTTCCGGAGGCTTAATTTTAGTCCTATTCCCTCCACTCTCCTCTCATAAGGTAAGGTTGGGAAGGAATAATGGATTTGATGGCGGCGGAGACGCACAGGAAGAGAAAATAACGAAAATACGTGTCTTCCTCCATCAACTAAGGGTAGGCAACGAATCCGCAAATGCGGACGTCTATGGACAGTGGTCGCTTCGCATTCTCAGCAAATTAAGTTGGTCGCTCGCTTGTAACTTAAGCATAGAATGATATACAAGTTAAAAATTTAGTTAGTTTTTGACAATAAAACTGGTCCCCTGGGAGTTATTAATTTGAGTTTCTTTATTCATCTGTACTTTTTTATGTAATTTTTTTTATTGATATTGTTTCTTTTTTACTGGTTCGCAGTATCGCAAAATAAGAATATGGATTTCCTATCAAACGTATTGGCTCCAGCGGTTGCATCAGTGGCGATGGTTTCAGCTGGTCTGAAACCCCAGGGACAATCCTCCCCTACAACTACTACGGTTGAGATGAGCGCATCCGCGGGTTTTACTGCTAGGTCTACTGCTTTCCATCCACCAATCGGTAGTAGCCAACCAGCACTACCATATAACAAGAGACGTTATTATTGATGTAATAAATTTTAATGATGACAACCATTTTTTCATTTTATAATGTTATGAAAACTTTACAGTATGTTTATAGTTTTATCATGTTGCACTTCCTATTATGTTTTGCAATAAATGCTAATTGAATTTTTTGTTTTATTATCAGACAAATAAATCCTACATACAGTAAGTAATATATAGAAACTAAACTATCGCACAACTGTTAAGTCTCGCTTTGATTCATATGAGCTTATACGGAGGTGTTTATATTTCCCGAATTTTAAATTGTGCAACTAAACAGTTGAATTGGCTGCGAAACAATCGACAATCGCACAACAGTTGTGCGATAATTAAGTTTAAGATGTACGTCTGCTCTTAATATACATACACAAACGATGATCAGTAACGAAGTAACAGTATTCATTACTTTTTTAATTACAGAGATTTGTACATGTTGCATATTTCTCATGAGATTCCAAAAATATTAAAAGACGGCGATATCTACAGACACAATCTTAAGCGATTGTTATTGATAAATTAATCCAAATTGTTTTTTGTGTTTAAAATATGTTCACAAAGCATCTGTACTCTGACGTACTTATAGATGCTGCGCAGTTGGCGAATGTTTTGTATAAATATTTAGATTTCCCGAAACCGCCGAGAAGAGTCAGACGTATGTTTGTGCATTATTTTAGATTCTTGCAAGAAAAACATGAACCAAGAGCATAATGTCAACGAACGAAAGTCCTTTATAGGACGTTATGGAAAGTGAGATTCGAACTCGGTTTTTCACTTTTGTGTCTGTAAGGATCTTGTGCTAATACCTTATGACACTCCGGGAAAGAAGACGCATCGATTGACCCCTCATTCGTCAAAATTAATTCATTCGTTTAAGCTCTAGGCCGTTGCAATTTATACATAAATTGAAACAAACTTACACTCTCAAAATATTACCCTATTTGTCGGGTAAAAAAGAAATCTATTCGATTTTTTTGGATTTAGTACTCAAGAGCTTTAGAGAATACGTGAATTATTTGTTGTGTTTATTATCCATTGTTTGTTATTTATCGTGTTATTTATAACCATTGCAACTACGCTTGACTTCTGTGTTGTGAATACTTACTTGCAAATTAAATAAGTATGGTACGATAATATTCCACGTATCCCTGTTTGCAACGCTATGTTCAGTCTGTGTCTAAATATAGATATTGTTATCGTAAACCAACATAAATGTATATACAAAGTAATGGAGAATATATAAGCCACAGTGGGCTACAGTGTTCGTCAGTCTTAATAATTTTCTCGCGTGGAATGCAAGTCCTGAAGTAATTGTTAAAAGATTTAGTGTTTTGAAACCTCAAAATAAAGTAAAAGCTTCAAAAAGGTATGTTAACAAAATTAAAATTGAATATAACAATCTTTGTAAGGCTAACTGTTGTTATCTTGTACTTTAAATATTTCTTTGTCTTGGCGAACTATTTTTATTTGTTGTGCATACATTATAGACCTAAAAACTTACATGACCCGGTGATAGTGACGCTATTATTGTGTGTGTAGTTGTACTATAAAATATGGAAAAAATCATATGTACTTAGCTTAGGCGTAGAATGATACACAAGTTTCTTTTTAGTTACCACTTTGACATTTAAATGGGTCTCTGAGGACATATTGCATTTAACGAGGAGTTTTATTCCGCATTGGGATCTTCTTTCATTAGCGATGTGGGCAACCACCATGGGGTTTTAGTTGGTAGGAGTCTGGCATATTCTTTAAGCTCCGTAGTGATGGAACACAAAAAGTTTGTTACTCAATGTTAACAAGTGACATGGATGTTTCATTTTTTTTATTACAGATTCGAAGGAGCAGTATCGGAAATTAAGAATATGGATTTCCTAGCAAGCGCGTTGGCTCCATTAGCGGCTAAAGTGGCGATGCGTGATTCTGCCCCGGCCTCGCTAACTGTCGAGAAAAAAACAGTCGTGGAAGTGGTAACTAAAGCTGTTCCCGTCGGCCCGCCAGCAGTTAAGAGCGTTCCAGCACTGCTAAAGAATAATTAACGTTATTTATATAACTTTTTAATGATGACAATCATTTACTCATATTTGCTCTATTATCAAAAGATTTTTTGCATTTATTGAATTTCTGTAATTTGTACTCCTCTACTGTGAGTTTTTTTATGTTGTAACTAATTTTTTTCTATTTTTTGTAATAAATACTTACTAAAGTTTTGTTTTATTATCCAACTATTATAATTAACTCTACTAAGGTTTGAAACGCCTTCAATATTATTCTTAGGGCCTGTCCCACCACTTGCTGATAGCTTAAAAATGCTGACTGTCAGATAAAGTAACAAAATGCGATAATATAGAAAAATGTTTTATTACATGTCAATACAAGAACCTGAGGTGGCGTACTACAAAAATACGGACTAGGTATAGTGAAGAAAATTTTGTTCACTGCGGAGTTTATATTTTTCTTAAATGCCTTTGGTTTAGAATTATCAACATGAAATGTCGTGAATCGATAATATTGTTTTTGTCTGTATAATACGTGAAAATACGTGTTTTTGTCTGTATAATACGTGAAAATACGTGTTTTTTTTTTTAATACATACCGTCAAATATTTACATTAGCAGTAGAGCATAGCTCTCGCCATAAAGAAAATAGAGAGTAAAATCTAAAAATTTAGAGGTATGAAATAGGTACAAGGAATTTAAAAATCTATTCTTAACATGTTCGCTAAAAGCAATTAATGAGAAATATTTCGAGGAAATCGTTAGAAGTTAGCATTATTTTGAAACAAAGGAACGCAATTATGAAACTTTTTTCCCAAGTAACGAACAAAAGGTAGCAGTGATTATTTCTATACTGCTTATAAGTTGCTCCTAGACTAATTATGCCTAGCATTTTCATTAATAACTAGTACAAAATAAATTTTTACTTTCGCATGTTAAACTTTACTCTTTCCTAGATATTTTGCTTATTTTTAAAATTCCTTCCGCACGGAGTCGCGGTCGACAGCTAGTAACAATATAACACTTGTATGCACTTACATTATTTAAATTATAACTTACTTTTTAAAGTCTTGGTAAAGTTATTTAATTAGGAAAGTTTTCGTTCGTTTCTCGTTGTCATTTCACACTGTCTTGATATTCCGGGGCGTTCATTTCTTAAGGCACCGACGCGAGGGTTCAAAAGATTGTTCCGTCGTATTGCTCCAAGGGTAATTAGCGCTACTGCAATATGCAGGTACACTCACACTCTAATACGAGTAATGCTATATTTTTGTACAAAGACATTATTAACTAGCTGTTGCTCGTGACTTCGTCTACGTG
>DVQG01001250.1:0-11288 GCA_018231605.1 Papilio ambrax
TATTTAGCACTCTGTCGACTCGTGCGATGACGGAACTCAGCGGCAGGTATAGTTCTGCCGATCTAATTTATATTACTATATGTCCTATATAACTAACACTAAGACGGAAGAGGCTTAGTTTAGGAACCAGGCGCTCTACCACCATTTTGTTATAACAAGCTTTATAACATCTTTTATACGAAAATTTTTAAATGTAGGCTAGTTCCTAACCTTAGACTTAATCTAGATTATCCGCGGCTACCTTTGATACGGTCGTATTCGAAATAATTTTACATTTGTGGTTCCTCTAGGAGGAGAAGCAGCTGACCCATTACAACCTCTCCCCCTGGCGATGTATGAATTACACTACTTATAATTTGCTATCACTAGAAAACTACTACTGTTTCTACATATGAGACCTGAGCAATCAGTTTATCAGTTGGCTTAACATCCTTCAATGATTTCGTTAAATAAATTCCCCGACCCTGACTACCGCATTCCGGTTTGATTATAAACGTTTTATTTTTGTGAGTTTTTGAATAGTTTAATGCGTCGCCAAAACTGAAAAATATTTTATTATTATTATTAAAAATAATTTTGTTAATATCAAAGTAAAGGATGCATCTTACTCTGCGGGTAGACACCATGTTTTAGGAAAGAAATTATATTCCTTTGGGTAAATTTTTTGCATTCTATTCAAGTTTCTCGCCAGCAAATCTTTCCTAAAACCATACGTGATTAGTACCTTCTCCACTACGTCTTGAAGATGTTTGGATAAATATAGCAAATTAGAAAGTACTACGTCTATATATAATACCTGCAAATCTCTAACATTCCAGGGAAATGGTTTATACGTTGAAACCTCTTCATTTCCTTGGCTCTTTCCACGGATACGCTCATGTCCGTCCAGTAGAAGTTCCACGTTTCGTCCTCAGATACCTCGCGCATGCCGAACGCACTCGCCACTTTACGAATCGACTCGTAACGACAGTTCGTAAGGCAAACGGTTATTTGTGATCTATTGAGAAAACATCTTGTAAACCGTAAACTCTTTTGTATTGCTGTAAAATATTTTAACTCGGATATTGGATTATTAGAGGCGGAGAAGGCGGAGACGTTTCGTAAGGAGGCGTAACCCAATCAAAACAATCATAACATTACGCGTATTTCCACTAACGCGGCTAGAGTCGCGCGGGTAGTGACTAAGTGAAAAATAGGCTTATGTACCGCATCGATATACTACGGCCATACCGTTTTCTTCTTTTTTTCTTTTTGGTTGTTTCTGGAGGTATAACTGGTGCGGTGCAGGAAGTGGGTTGAGATGTATCATCTTCGCCGTACAGTTTGCTGTCATAGTTTCGCATCAACATTGCCATTTCATTCATGTCTTCTTTGACGTGTTGCTCCATTACGAGTTTGCTTTCTATATCGATTTGAGGATAAGTTTTTATTTATAGACACTTTTTTGTACACATAACATGAATAGAAAGTTTTACTTTTTAACAAACAAGTTTTAGCTTGGCTTTATTAGATGAATACGAGGTCATTTCTAAGTTCCCAACCGTCACAAAGTTTAAATTATACAATTTAAAATTTACTTACCTTCATTTTTATGTTTATTTGCATTGAAATGTATCGGTTTATGATTAAGTATTACACATTGATCTTCTCCATATGTTTGGTTGTACCCCAACTATTAAATGAAAAATATAAAACAGATTCAGAAATTGAGTAAAACGTTAAAATTATGTAGCGTAAAAATACACTGACCTCCATTTGTTGTATGCTGCTAAATAGTGTAAATTAAATTGTGAGTGAATTCATTACGTACAAACTTAATTTATTTAAAAATACCTTATAGAATCTTTAACCAAAAACATATAAAAATTACTTAACGCCAAAATAATGAATTTGCATGTAGAACGCTATAATAAATAGATTACAGTTTAGATTTTGTTTGACTTTTGCCATAAACAAGTAATAGAATTTTGTAACGTCAAACAATCGTGTTTCTTTTTTATTGTCAACTCTCGAGGCCTCTTGAAATTAAAACATGGTGTAAAAAAATGGAAATCCCTAACTTCCGTTGTTTTAAAATATTTGTTTGCGATTAATAAAATTTTAAATTAACGTATTTATGTTGTTCTCTTGACTTTTACAACATAACACTTTATCTCGGAATCTCCACAAAATAAAAGATTACAATTACATATTTCATAACTTTAGATTCAAATATGTAAGTATATTCAATTATATTACTTGGTGGCCGGGGAAGTACCAATTCGAGTAAAAATTCGTTGCCATAATAATTATTTCCATAAATCATTCATGTTTTTATTTCCTCCTAATTAATTAACAAATTTTTGATAGAGTTTTTTGTGATATTCCAATTAATGCTAATAATGAGGAAAATTATCACTTTACAAAATAATCGAAACAATGAAAATAATTTTGCAAATTATCTGAAGCACATAGAGATGTTGTGAGTGTCTTATCTCTAATCTATAAAAAAATGATGACATTGACATATGATGTCACATGAAATGTCATACGTGTTTACTATTTACATTTTATTTTTCTTGTCGTTTTAATTTTAAGCTTAAAATTATAAGGTTTCTTATTATTTACAAGTCAAGTCATTCAAGAAATAAATAAGCGACAACTTAGGTACATGAACATGAATCAAGTGGACACTCGGTTGTAAATTTCCAATTTACTAATTACACAACTTAGCACTTTTATTGTAAAGTTACTAGTAAAATGGCATCCGTATACTACGAAGATGCTCCTCCAGGAGCGCTTAACGAGGACGAGTTCTTTTGTACCGAAAGGATTGTACCTCGAAAAATTAAACCTCAAAACATAGTAATAAGACTTATGGATAGAGAAATATATGGCTCCAGAAAACCTGGATCACACTTCCATGTCGTCAGGGAGTTCTATCAAAACGTATTTCCTAACTTAACAATAGTGAATGTAGAGAAACCTCCTTGTTTCTTACGGAAATTTAGTCCAGATGGGAAACATTTTATAGCATTTTCAGCTGATCAAACTTCTTTAGAGGTGGGTCAAAATATTTACTACTATTTACTACATTTAATGATGTCCGAATTTGTGATATTGGATACATTAGATTTTGCCTCTTGTAAAAACAAGTGTCCCTGTACAATGTGTATTACTTATTGATGTTATTCTAGAGTTGTAAACATATTATTTTCAGATATATGAATACAGAGGGGCTTCAGCAGCAGGAGACCTTGTAGCTGGATACCCGGCTGATTTATTAAATGCTGATGCAGATGTCCATCACAGAATACGAACACACATATTTTACAGGTTTTTTAAGGTAAATTTACCACTGACTTTATAATGTAAATAGCAACCACACTTAACTTCTTAAATACCATATTTTAATTATTTTTATTATATTCATTAACATTAGATGTTATTAAAAAAATTGCAGCCAAAATTTACAGTAAATGTATGTCAACAAAGACTGGTGGCAAGATCTGAACGTAATCCAGGTCACCTTCCACTTATAGAGCAACAGTTGAACCGTGAATGTAGTTTATTCACTGAGGATGGTAGATATGTGATAGTGGGTTCCGCAGCACACATACCTGATGATCTAAGACCACACTTTTACCATATACACAGTAATAATGAAGCTGTTACACCAACAATTCGGTAAATATCATTTACTAATAACTATTTTATATTTAGTTTTAAAGAAGAACTGAATTTGTATTGGATGTCTGGAAGAACATATGGGCTACTCACTTTTGTTTTTTTTTATTCCACGAGGTCAGAGTCGCGGGCAAAAGCTAGTTATAATATAAATTAAATTAAAATGCTTTAATAAACAGTCTTTCAACATGTTTTTATTCTAAGTTTAAACTGCATTTAACATGTAATGCTTTGTTTGTATTTATTATGTGATGATTTTAAAATCATTTGACTTTCAGATCTGCACTAGAGGACTATTCACTTCACTTGGTAGACTTGCACCAAGGCAAACTGTGTGACACAAAGCATTTTAGAATTGACAAAATCTATTTGTCACACAATCAAGGCATTTATTTATACAAAGAAGTGTTAGCAGTCCTCTCTGTGCAGCATCAAACAATACATCTGTTTCAAATTGTTGATGGAATGTTAATAGAAATAAGAAAAATAGGAAGATTTTGTTTTGATGACGATCCATTTATTGTAAACTCAGTGTTTACACCACAGACAAATGAAAGACCATTTCATGAAGAGACAATAAATAGTTTAAAACACAGATTGCTTGTGTTCCTTTTTAAAAGAGCTAAAAGTATAAGTGACAGTACAAATGATCCTTTCGAATTAAGGAAGTTTTATAAATACTTTGATATGTTTAAAAGTCTAAGGATGTGGAAGATGCAGCTTTTAGATGAAGATCATTTATTTATTAAGTATGCAAGTGAAGAAGTTGTGACTTTGAGAGTAGCGGAGCCTAATAGTCAATCCTCATTTTTTGTTATCTACAACATAAGTGGGAGTAAAATATTGGCTGTGTATGAGAATACTTCAGAAGCACTTTTACAGTTATTTGAGAACTACTGTGATTGTTTTAGAAATGCAAGATTGTGTGCCGATTCTCAGTTCACTTGTTCACCGTCTAACAATTTATATGCAAGGTTGACTCAACAGAGATTTAAGCAAACTATCGTGCGAGCTATATACGGCGGGCGGACAGAGGCGACAAAGCGAATACTAGCTCAGTTACCTATAAGTGCACAGTCATACAGTGGATCACCTTATTTAGATTTAGGATTGTTTAGTTATGATGACAAGTGGGTTTCTGTTATGGAAAGACCTAAAGCTTATGGAGAATATCCTATTAGGTAAGTATTCAAAGAAATGTTACAAGATTTTGTTACCTTTAAACAACCTAAAATTGTTTTTTTTTTATACTAGACCCTAGTATAAAAAAAATTACCACAAAGACAAAACTGACAAGTTCATGACTTACATAAATGAGTCTATCGAGTTTGAATGCATTTTAGTTTTCGGAGTAGTCGATCTTTTTTAACTTTTTGCGATTTTTATGTAATATAATGTTTCTTATTAGATTTTACGCGCGTGACTCCGGTCTGCTGAAGTTCAAGATCTACGCGGGTGTGATCGGCCAGTCTGTGCCGGCGAGCGCGCGTCGCCTCGTCGCCTTTACCTTCCACCCCACGGACCCCTTCGCCATCAGCGTGCAGAGAACTAACTCAGACTACATCGTCAACTTCCATATTAGAAATGCTGTCTTCAGTTGATGATTTCTATAATTTTAAGTTTATTTTTTACTGTATAGTATGTTAATGTTGTTTACTAATGAGGATTTTTTTAATTATTAAAATGCAATTATTTTTTAACTTTATAGCTTTTAAATTATTAATCGATAAACTGGTAGAGCGAATTTTAAAAATACAATAGCTGTGGTCTCCATGATACAAAGGAAACAGGGAAAAATCCTTTTTAATTGAAATCAAAATAAAACTCTTTTGACGTGTAAATAAGAACAAAATAGGTTATAAGCAGTTGAAATAGAAACTATAATCGAGAAGACAAACAAAACTTCATTTTTGGCAATTAAAAATCTGTCACACAATGACTTTTATAAGAACCATGGATAGCTTTACAATACAAAAATAATATTTATACAATAAATAACATATTAACAATGACTCCGTTCGCAATATGTTTCCTCGATTAAGTTAAGAAAGATGTATTTCTCACCAACCATGCAACCGAATTTTTATTACGGCACTGGACCTCAAAATACTGTTCAATATATACCCTTTCAGCCACGTAAGTTTAAGTTCAATGTACTTATCGTGTTTTATTGCTAAAGGTATATTTTCTATCAGAACTAGTATCACCCTTTGATAGTATAAATTTCGAGACATAACTGTAAACTTGTAGTCGTGACGCGGTAATTTTAAATACAGGAAAAATGTCGAGTCCAAATATAAATGTAGAAAATATCGCATTATAGTTGTTCAGGCAAAGATACCGGAATACTTATAATGTTTTAGCTGTGCAGAACGTTCAAAATCCAGAAATCATAGGGGAGGGAGATTTAACATCGATCATCCTGCCCAACGGTAGTGTTCAATATTTCTTTATCCCAACAATAAAACGCGATGTGTGGGCACCGTGCGCGTTCGCTCCCCCCACGATGAACGTCAACTGGAATATAGCTTCGCAAGCCTGGTTTATAAGAAATATTTCGAACCCGTAAGTAAAGTACGTCTTTTTAATAGTGATAATTATTACAAGTACTATTAAATAGTCAACTATTAAAACTATAATATTCTGTAACATACGAAAAAGTATTCGAATAATAAAATAAATACAAAGATAGTCGAAACTCTATTTAGAAATAACTAGTCGTTTCAATTACAGGATAGCGCCATCTTTCTGTTTCGGTCAGCAATATTTGAGACCGTATGGGGATCCCTTTAATGCAAACATAATGCCTTCAGATTGTAATACAAACACGCCTGCTTTAGGCTACAGCAATATGGTTCGTCAAATATTTTAATACATTCTTATTTTATATGTTGTAGTCTTATTTTCAATTAGTAAAATTGCTCTGAAAATTATTGCCCTCCGTTAGGGCGCTCAATTTTTAAATCATTAGACCCTGAGTGCAAAGGCGTTTACCAAAGAGTTTTTAAAATGATCTCAAAAACAATGACGACGATGGCTGAAATCAAATTTACTTAGATAACTACATAAAAGTTAGGGTTTTAGGTAAGAACATCTTATTTTTAGTTGTCTACGTATAGAGTATATAATGTCTAATAAATTAAGGTATCGGTTATGCAGTTAAGAATCGATTGTACTAAAAATTGCAATATCCCTTCAGTTATGTACAGATTCCGGTATGGGATAGTAAGTTTATGCATACCTACTCTTAGCAGAATACGTCAAGGGACTGTATTTTAGCTAAATATTTATAATTTTACGATCATAAATTAAGATACTCTAATACATGCACCGTTTGGCTGCGCGTCTGGTTCCAGCCATTAATCTTACGGGTGTCATTGTTCAATTGTTACAAAACAAAAATGTCGTATTTAAATGTATATAAATACTTTGAACCACTATGCAATGTTGCCATTATTACATATTTGTTACCTAACCTTATAGATAATCTCACAAATTCTCAATTAAACTGCCTTATAATCGGGAAAAATATTATAATATTTTTTCTTTAAGTTTTTGAACAGACCAACATTATTTTTCAGTTCCACTACGATAGATGCACATCGACCTCAGACCTTCGACATTTTAGTCCAAGAATAAGTTCGTGCCATCAACAGACGTCCGCTGTGCAAATCGTGTCCACCCCCGCCCCGCCCCACGACCCGACCTGTCTCTATGAGGTGGTGTGCGGCAAGCCGTGCCCTTGCGGCGTCACCAGCGGAACTACTAAATACTGCCAAGATGATTCCCAGAAGGAGCCAGAGCGCGTGGCCAGTGCCATGTCTATCGAGGAAGTGGACCGCAAAGATCGCTGCGAATGCCCGACGAAGACTAAAAATGTAGATAAAAGCGTAGCCACAATACGTGAATCAACTTCTGAAGATAGCGAAGAGATAACGATTCCTGAACAAACTAAAGTACGAGAGACCAACAAAATGAAGTCTTTGGTAAAGGAAAGGAGCATTTCAAAGAGCAAATCAAAAGAAAAAAGTTCAAAAATAGATAGGAAGCCATCACCCATTGAAGTAATAAAAAAAGATAAAGGCAGTCAACATGATACAAATATTAAAAAATCGAGCTATCAAAAATTGAGAAAGGTCGAGGACTCGAGTAGTTCGGAGAAAGAAAAGGTGGGCAGCGACGAACTTAAGCCAAAAAAAGAAGGAAAAGGTGAGAAGGAAAAGAAAAAGCGTGTGAAATGTCACTGCGAGGAAGTTAGTGACGATGATAGCGATACAAAACCTAACGAAAGAGAAGATAAACCGAGTTGCTGTTGCGCCAGACGGCGGTACAAGGGCGTGGCGAGTAAGAAGGACAAGGATAAAGACACGGACAAGGATAAAGACACGGACAAGAGTAAAGACACGGACAAGGAGAAAGACAAAGACAAGGAGGAGTCTGAGAAGCAGCTGTCGCTGATAGAGATCGTGGGGCACTGCGACGGCAGCTGCTGCTGCAGCCAGTGCGGCGCGAAATAAAACAAATGTCATTATTCGTACATTCTTATCATACATTTTATCCCTTAGTGTTACATGTATTTACAGATTTAAAGAAAAATGGTACAATAATAAACGACTTATACAGATTTCGGATTCATTGACAACTTGTTAGACATCGTAGGCATAATTGCGCCGACATGTGTAAGGCGATTCGGGGTTAATGTTATACTACACTTTTGTATACGTGAATATATTTTCATAAAATAGTGTAGAATAAGGTATACTTAATTTAATAAATCGTGGACAGCTACCGCCACAAGATACGTGTAAAAATATATTTGTCTCAGGTTTTTAAAAGAGAATGCGAGGGATAACAATAGGTTCGACAATCACGAAGAAATTTAATAAAATGTATTATAAAATTAACCCCGAGTCTTCGCACGAAACAGCCGGCGAGATGTTTCATTTACTAAAATTATATTTTATTCATACAATTATACTTTGGTAGAATGCAATGAACATTGCACAGTATATAAGGTTACTCTTGATTACAAACGTTAATAATAGAACTCTTCATTTTTTCTACAATATGCATAATAAAATTTAATTCCTTGATTTTTATAACCGGGTTTCGCAAAGCCAATAATATCTAATGAATACAAAAAGCACCAAAATTATCTAAATTTCCTTTATTTTATTCAGGTGGGATGACATAAAACATACATTTTTATGTTAGCACGCAGACATTGTCATCAGTGAAGCAAATAGTCGCAAAATGCCCTTAGACAGCATTTCCGAAATTATTTCAATACAATGGACAGTGAATATAAATAACTCGATAAAAATAACATAACACTTACATCTAGTATTGCATAAGAATACACAAAACGAACTTCTCTTTTAAATAGCCACAAAACTGGACACGAAAACTTTCGGCTAAAGTACACCTCTATGCTTGATTTAGAGGGACTGAGGCGATTTGCAATATTAGCATATTTACATAATAAATATCATTGATTTATTTAAATGGCTTTACATAATAATTTCAAGCATACAAGGTCACCTTAGCCTATTGGAATTTTTAATACAAATTACATTTCTTTGAGATTCAATTTTTATCCAATTTCACTTTGAACCATTATCATTTCGATACTCTATTCAATAGATTGATGAAGCAAATTAAAAAAAACAATTATAAAAGATATCTACATTGTAAAATAGCACACAACCTTAAAGTTGGCTAACGCAACCCCCTCCCCTAAATACCCCAATTATTACTAATCACACCCCTACGCTAACACCAAGTGCACGTAACAAATCCTATCACATTACGCAGATTTGCTAAAAAAAACTCACGAAACATTTTCAAAATACATCAGACTTTAGTGCTAAAATCGTAAAGGAATGAATCACTTACTAATATCATGTAAAACTATTCCTTTAACTTGAAAAACTGGTAAAGAATAGGTCTATATTGTGCTGAAATTTGAACCTTATCCAAAAATACTAGAGCTCATTTTTGATTGAACAGTTGAAATATGTGCAAATTGCTAAAATCGATTTAACAATTGATCAGTCGGAGTATCTGTTTAAATAATTGAATAATATACATATTTGAATTGTTGACTAGACAGTACCAAAGTACCGACATACGGTCACGTTAGATATAACTTTGACAAGGCGTTGGAAATACGTCGTTGTACTCGGGAACAACCTTTAGACGAAAACTACACATTCACAACGGCTAGCGATACAAAAATAAACCATACAACAGTCGAAAACATCGCCAAAAGTTAATCTAGAGTACACAACGTACACATCGAATATATTCTTATATAAAACACTTTTTTTTTTAAATTAGATTTTAAGCGAGGAAGTGTCTTTAAATATTTATTATCAAAATAATTTAGTACTTACATGAAGTTTTAATTATTTAATACACATATAAAATACACATGCATCTTCACAGCGCATTCTCATATAATGTACAGATAAACTTATTATGTCCACCATTTGGCTGATTCACTTTTACTGCAACAATGGAAACGCAACTATTAAAATAATGTTTGGTAAAGGACGTTAAACGTTTTCGTGATTGTATATCTAGACATAGACAAGTACATACCAGTGCGTGCGTTATGTTACGTGTTTTTTGTTACCAAGGCGCTTATCACGAATATTATTGAGAACAGGAAGGGCATCAGTTGACGTAAAGTATACATATAAGGGCATAAAGTACACCAACAAAGATTATACAAACTTTGTGGATGACGTTACAAAAACGTTTTAGCAACTGACACATCAAATATGACATGTTAGATGGTGTTCATGTCTTGAGTTACCCGAGGTGCGTGTGTCGTGTTAGCTGGTGTTCATGCGTTAAGTTATCTGGTGTGCATGCATCATGTTACTTGGTGTTGATCTTCACGATATCTGGTGTGCGTCACGTTATGTGGTGTGCGTGTGCATGCGTCAAGTTATCTGGTGTTGGTGTGTCCCGCTACCTGGTGTTCGTGTGTCATGTTTATGTAGTGTGCATGCGTCATGTTACTTGGTATTGTAGTTCCCGTTACCTGGTGTGCGTGGTGCAGCGCGTCCCGCATGGCGGCGAGGCGCGCGCGCGTGGCGGCGAAGGTGGGCCGCTGCTGAGGGTCCGCGTGCCAGGCGGCGCGCATCACGTCGTAGGGCCCCGCGGGGCAGCCCTCCGGCGCCTCCATGCGGTACCCGCGCTCCACGTGACGGACAACCTCAGCTAAAGGCTGTCGTACACGTTTTAACTAATTAGTCTCTATTTAAACGCAGACTAATTTACTTCATGTAAATGTTAAATGAAACCGTTTAATATAGTGAATTTACTCACAATTCTTGGGTATGGCACTCTCCCGAATGAATAGATTTCCCAAAGTAATATTCCAAAACTCCACATATCTGATTTGTTTGAAAATTTCTGGAAAGATAAATAAAATTTTTAGATACCTATAAATTCATATATCCACTTTGAAGGAACTAACAAAAAAATGTTGCTTAATTACTATGTTAAGAATACATATTATTTTTTCATCTATACTAATATAATAAAGTGTAAACACACACTACTTTGTGGCGTAAGATGTCAGCAATAACTGCATGTTCTTGAATAATACT
>DVQG01001251.1:0-11286 GCA_018231605.1 Papilio ambrax
CATTTCGGTGGATTCAGGTTGCCGTTTGCTCGTTTGCCACCTTATATTATAAAAATAATAATAATTAAAATGCAAGCATCGCGCCGGCTCATAATAATGTTTATCTAATAAAGATAAAAATGTCACAATTTTATTAAAGTCACGTAAAGGATATGCGTATGGTTATCGCGAGATTATGATCTTACAGCCGACGCCTGTCCCATTGAATGTTGAAAAATGTAAACAAAGTACACGAGTCTATATTATCATTATACACACATTCTATTTATGTTAAACTAAAGGTAAGGAAGAGACAATATAACTTGACAGTAAAATCTGATAAAAGGCTCTCGAAAATTGTTGGATAATAACGTCTGTAATTCACATGAAAACAAATATTTTCATAACAAATGATTTGAGCAATTAGACGTCGTCAGCGTTACCCTAGTTAAGACGTGGTTAACTTCAAGAATAGAATAAATAGGGCATTGAACTAATGTCTATTTATCAATAACAATCAAATACAATAGAATAATGAACATAATTCTTATATTATTAAAAAATAACACATTAATTTTCGAATCAGACTTACCATTAGGTTATACACCGGCTAGTATAGGTTAACGACATTGAAATGACTGCCGTTGATAAATGAAGGTCAATTATTAAATGTAACAAAACATTATTATTCGGAAACTGATATAGAAACCACGAGAATAGCAATTACACAACAAAAATCTTTAAAACACTAAATTAATGAACTTGACAATTTATTGAATAAAATTCCGACTCCGCTAGATATCATTTGCATTCATCAGATCACGTGATTTCTTTTTGGTTATCAATGTTGCCATATAAATTTATACACTTTATTACTTGTTATAAAATATTTATGCAATAAAAGAAATTAATACGTCGATCTTTAAACTACAAAATTGTTTATAGTGCCGTTAGTGCGGAATGTTGCTTATATTCATATTTCCGATTTCCAATACTGATGTAACGGTTACGCGCTAACATGGAAGTCGATTTGAATACGGTACTTGAAGTATGGTTACGGTTAAAATAACAAAAAGCTGTGATTGAACATGTTTTTAAATTAGCCTTCTCCCGCGACTCCGTTTGCGTGGAATAAAATAAGTAAGTAGCCTATGTGTTCTTCCAGACCATCCTATAACATCTATGCCTAATTTCATCGAGATCCGTTCAGCAAGCAGTTTAAGCTACAAACTCTAACAAACATCCATCCATCTAAACTTTTATAACATTAGTTAGGTTTAAAATTGTGGGTTAGGTCATATAAGTTTTCTTTAGAAACGTAACAATACCGAACGTAAGATTTGTAGCCATAACAATGGAGTTCAAAGAATTTACAAAGTCTATTGTTTTACAGGGTTAGCGTATACTCAATATCAAACGTTATCATTATTTGTAATGTGAAAGTAACATTTGTGCTCGAGACCGGTTGTGCGTGTTAATGAAAATTGTTGAACCGTCCTTACAGTCGTTGCCACGAAATAAACATGTACTAAGAAATCGGAAAGCTTATTCTGATTTCAAAATACGATTTAAAATAATTATAATCTGATATATCAGATTAGATCAGTCTATTTTTTAGATAAATACATATTACAAAATTCCAATTACTATTAATCGCGTGTGTGTAGATAGTATTTTACCGTAGATGTACACTGTCGAAACGCTCATAATAAAGTCATCAGTATTTCGTCCTTTTTCATTCTTATTGTAAATACTGAGATGACAATGATTGGTCAGCATTTATGCCAATAGAACTCACTCTTATGATCACTAGTTCAAAGCCCCACATGAAGATCAAGTTACCTTATAAATCTTTAAATGTGTTTGGTTGATTAATATACAGGGGGATTGTTATACCTGTATACATGGGGTTTATTTCTGTGTTTACCTGCAGCAGTTCAGTCTTGGCGTTGAGGTCGTGGCGGAGCTGTGTAACGAGGTCCCGCGCGCCTCGCAGCTCGCCCTCGAGTGCGGTCACTCGCGACTCCAGCCGCCCGTTCGCCGCCAGTAGCTCCTTGCCGATGCGAGCTGTCAGCTCCAAATCCTTCTCTTTCTACAAAACATTCATTAAAATGACAATTTCAATTCACACTTATAGCGTTGGAACGGACAATACAGAGACTTGAGGTATTAGCGTATAGATTCTTGTTATAAGTTTGCCTAGACAATAACAATACAATCTATTATAGAGTGTTTAAAATCAAAACAAGATAAAGGAAATAGATATATTAGATAACCTCCTTTAAAAATAGGTCTGTGTTTATTTTGAATTAATTTATTTTACACGTATATTATTTAAAAATATAAATGTACTCACTTCTTCTAAGAGCCGTGTTACCGCTTCGATGTCATTGTAGGTCTTTGTCATTTGGCTCACCCTGTTGCTGCATAGAACTGCAAGGAAAAAAAACAACTATATTTACACTTCTTTTTTAAATTCACTTATGATGTGATTTTGAGACAACATGACTGAAAACACATAAGAAGAAAACATTACAAAGGCTTTAGAAAAAAATAACTAATGTGCATTTTATATTATAAACTCCCACGACTTTTTAACCAACAGTAATTAATATTGCTATTCGATTTTCAAGATTGTGGAGGACAAAAAAACAGAAAACTAAATATCTCTTTAATTTGATAACCTATTTAGTTACTTTTAAACAAACAATAACAAAAATAAAATTTCTTAGAGCAATTTTACTGTAAAGTCTCCTTTTATAGAGCGCGTAGTTTGTTACAAAGTTTTCATATTTTTAAAAGCTCTAACTCACGCCTTTCTATGCCTAAATAATCCAAGCAACAAATACTGCTTCACTTTTCACAAATCCAACATCTAAAACATCATGTACAACATTGATTGACGAATATAAGATTAAAAGAGAAAGTTCCAAAACTAATTACTATAACAAAGATAGAACTTTTTTAAATTGTATTGTTTTCATGATTGACCTCGCGATCAAGATGCGCGCATGCAACTACCGAAACGGGAGACGTATTACGTTTTCACATAACTTTCACTCCATACTCGTATCTAATGAAACACTATGAATTATAAACGTCTGAACAATAAGAAACAACCGTACCCGACATAACACAGAATACTTAACGGACGCTTAAACTGTTGTGAACTGTCGCGTGGAGCGTTTAAACCTGAAAGGATTTAATCGCCACAACACACATAACAGATAAGATATACTTTCTTAAAGGACACTACACATTGTTTAAAATAAATACGAACCCGCTAAAATATCATCGATGTTATTAAGCACGTTCATTAGTCCGATTTTAATTTACGATAACATTCTTGAATGCGATTGATTAAAAAATCAAATTGATCGATGTTATTGGCGGATCAAGTGTGATAACACTTGCGACAACCGAACGACCGAATAAGAGACTGCGAGTGCAGAGAACGCGCCGCCCGCGCCCGAGCTAAACAAAGTGTTCTATTGTGCAACATGGGAAAAATGAGTACGGGAGACAAAACATGCTAACAGTTTATTGATACCTGTCTTACCACAGATCAGGTCAACACAGAAGTGACATCAAAATCAAAATACTTTTAATCTAAAACTCAGGCGAGTACTCATCGAAAGCCATATGTTGCATTTTAGGTAAACATCTAATAGATAGTCGTAAAAAGCCAAGGGACTTCACAAAAATCTGCGATGGCTTAAATTATTAATGGTGAATGCCAAAAGCATACTGAAATTTGATTTTATTCCAGAGAATGACAAAATTTTCTTAATGTCAGCACATCTTTACAAGAGATCGATCTGTTTTGAATTAAATAGCTTTCTAACAGCACAAGAAACTCATGGGAAAATGTTTAAATCACAACTTACAATGTGTTCACTTTTTATAACCCCTTACCTAACACGTAGCGCGGTAAATGCGTAACGATTGTCTACACACTTTATTTCCAGCTGCTTTCCGTGAATCGTGTGCGACATCAACAGGACAAAGATTCGACGAGTGGAAAAACATTAAATAAGGATCATAAGTGTGAAGTATTTTACAAAAAATGTAAACAGGAATTTCTTCTTTATTTATATCTCATTTCGGCATCTTGCCAACACAACAGACACGTGATCTATCTAATTTTTTCCAAACTTACGCGGCTTAAACATTGAGATTGAATCGATTTCTTGTAGTTTATATTCATTGTAACAAAAACATCCAACGCAAAGGTTGTTTGAAAAGTTAACGGAACATACATTACTATTACCACAAGATATAGCTACTATAAAAAATAATCTATTACAAAATTAAGATACTCATTGTATTTTTAGGAAATAACTTCACTTGAAAATTATTTCCATCGTCTACACGTTGATTGATAGTTAAGAAAAATACTAACAAGTTATAACTTAAAGCACAAGATATATGACCTCAGCTATAATAATATTTTCATTTTTACTACCTATTGTGTCCGCCAACGCGCCAACTGAATTGTTTATTATACGAGTATTGTCTGCTAATACTAACATATGATCGAATGTCGCCGCAGGTTATATAAAATTCGATTACAAATACAAATAGATGATGAAGTAATGACGACTTAATGCAAATAGAGAAGAAAAGCGAGATAGGATTGCGATTGCGAGATTATGAAGAAAAACGCTCAAGTCATGTGAAGGTGATGAGATGATCAGTGCGATGAGTTCAGGCGTTGCCGTACCTCGATCAAGGAGCAAGGTCCTTATGACGCGAAAGTAGAGCCGGCCGAACCTGTCGCGCGCCACATGGTACAGGAAGTCGGGGTACTCGCCGAGGCACTCGCGCAGCTCTGCGTCGGGGAGGAAGCTCAGCTCGCGGAACAGTTCGCGATCGAAGCCGGGCGGCGGCGAGGCGCGCCCCCCGCCCGCGCCCTCCCCCGCGCCGCCCTCCGCCGCCGCCGTGGCGCGCCCCAGCCGCGGACATCGGCCCCGCCCCACCCGTCCCGCTCACCCCCGCCCACACGGCGCACACCCTTGCGTCACCCCCGAAGTGCACCACCCTGCATCGACGTCTTATTGCAAATGTCCCGCGACGCTTACTGATACATAACTCATCGTAGCACTCCACTAATTATATAGTTTATTTTTAAATCTGGTAAAAACCTGACAGAATCGTGATGTTTGTATTAGAGGAAAACATTGATAAATGTATTACATTGTCAGGTGACGTTTACGTGCCTGTCATATTAAAAATTTTGTCTTGTTTGTATTGATTAAAATTTAGTTATTACGTCTAGTGTGCAAACTCCAGTAATCAGAAACTAATAACATTTACTAAATAACACCTCCTTCCACGAACACCGTAGAATAAGAACTGTCGCATAATATATTGTATTGAATGTTTTATATTATCAATTATGTTTATATCTAACAATATCAACTAAACAAACCATTGGAATTTATGATTACCTAGAGATTACAAAAGCAAGGATATTGATATTAGTCACTGTAATAAGAATCGTTATCCACCATATAAATACATAAGTCATTTTAATTTATAAAAGGGTATTTTTACTCATGGATTAAATCAGCTTAAAGATCATAAATAACTTCTTCGAACAATAATAAGAATTTCTTGTTTGTTTTATAGCGGAACAAATAATTTATTTTAAGCCTATTATGACAAATGTAGGTAATGAACTCAACCAATATCATGGTCAAAAGGAAATAGAAAAAAACACGATTAACGCTAATTGCATCCTAACCTCGGCGTTTAACGTTGCAAAACTTCGAGAAAATATCATTCTATCTTAGAATGCCCATCGCCTGCGCCGTTACGACGAATAACATAAAGATCAACTTAAACTGAACAAGAAACTATTAAACAAAATGTGAAGACGTTAAAATAATTTACAATGTTATGAATGACGATCGAAGTTAACGCGCAAAGGCTATAAAAACAAACAATGGCGACAGAAAACTAGCCATGAAATTGAATATTTAGTTCTTCAATTGTATTTATACCAATTGCTGTATTGAAAAACCTGTTTAAGTTTTCACTGACACTAAGTCATGTTGTAAGAAGCGGCAAAAGGTCGGAAAGCACGTGACGTGTTCAGTTGACGTCAAATAACCTTGCCTTGTTCGTGTACTGCTTTTTGACACAAGCAACACGACAACCGGCATCCATTGCGATATCACGAAATGTTAATGTAATAAATATATTTTGAATGCAAATAAGTTAGCTAAGACAAACTAGCAGTGATCCAATGTTTTCGGTCAACAAAAACATTAACAATATGCTACTAGGTAAATCATTTCTATAAAAACGGTAATCACGATCTATTGATAAGGAAGAAATGATATCCGGTTATAAGCAGAACCTTAAAACAAGTTTTATATTGATTTTATATTTTATGAACATGTAGACCTACCTCAAGGCTTTTTCCTTTATATATAAAAAATATCTTTTTTTTAATAAATCAGCAACAATGAGGACTTCCTTAACAAAAAATACGAAATTAAGATTAAATCTTAAACAATGGACCAAGTATCATAAATATTTTAAATTTTCCAGATAAAGTAATCTCTTGGTGGAATTAAAACAGTTTAAACTTGTTTATTATTTCAGCTGTGAGACATCGTCGTATATTAAGGATATTTTTTTATTAAACATGAAATATACAAGAATCATGTTATCATTTCCTAGGCATTATTTCATGTGACTAGTTAATTCATAAGGCTATTCTAATGCGTATCATCTGACAGTCAGGTGGTAACATTAACAGTATGAGGGAATACAATAATTTAAAGAAAACTTGGCAGCAATACGCAAAATATTTCAAATATTCAAAGAGTATATTTAGAATATCGTCGGTTTATAATTGAAGTAATGTAGGTCGAATCGTAGCCTGAAACCTATCAAAGCGACACATTGATCGGATTAAGTGCTTTAAACTGTAGAACTTTGGCGTCCGTTTTATCGGATACGCGGCTTGGTGCAAAACCTTGGCCCGCATATGTCAAGTATCACCCCTTTAGAAATGCTGAGCTGCATGCGGCATTACATTGCAATTTTATGTAGCTCTCTAGGCCAACATTATTGACACACGACAAGTTATTACGGAGAAAGTAAAACATAGCACGTGAAAGTTTCACGAGCATCTGAATTATAATATAATAACAAAAAGTAATTCCCGTTAAGAATTCTTAAAAGAAATTAGACAAGACCAGACTTAAAGTATACAAATATTTCAAGTAAATTCTTATTGCAAAGGTAAAGTTGACTTATTTAAATATGTTTGATTTATCGCGATGTTTACTGAAAATATATTGAACTACCTTCCATCGACTTTAAAATGCAAATTGTGTTAATTTAACTGAATTGTTTGTCTATTAAGTGGGTAATAAGAACGTCAAACATAAAACGTCAAGACTAAATTATGACTGATAACGATAAGAACATTATCAAGACGAAGTTAATTTAAGTACATTATAATAAATTAACTAACGTTTCTTGATACTTGCTAAATAAATTTTCTTCACCTAATACAATTTCAAGTATGGACACGAATGAAGCGTTTTTTGAATACTAATTCGCTATTTCTGCTTCAATGCGGTGCGTTTAGCGCTGTAACTGTGTTGCGTTATACAAAATTACATATATTGTAAAAAGTAAATCATATCTCCAATTGTAAATGATCAAAATTATAAAGTACAAACACATATACATAAAAATTAAAAAGCAGTAAAAAGTACTAAGAATACAATAATCGTATACGGGGAGAGAATTTTAATCACCCAAAATGTTAACAAATATCAAAAAAGCTTTCTTTTTTGGAATGTCAATGAAAACGATAAGAAAGTTTCACGATCAAGTGCATGTGTATGCAACACTGAATCACACACAATGTGTCACACACAAATTATTGTATCGGACAAGCACCGCGCATTGGACGACCACTTCCGTCCGCACCGCGGCTATAACTAAGCTGTGCAATGGCCACGATTACGGTTGTATGGCTAGCACTATAACTGTTAAGATTGTTCGCACTATTACGACTCTTATTTAGAAAGCAATTCAATTGATAATAGCATACAATGTAATTATACATTACTATCGAGTACAGCATGTGCGTAATGCCTCGAGACGTAGGGTTAGCAGCGGGTCTTGCGAAATTGATAAGTACAGTACATGTATAATATAATATTAAATTCGAACTACCAAAAGTTATTAAATACAATATAGAAAGTCGTCGATAAAATAAAATACGTAATCAAGACATTATATTACTTAAGGACAACTTACACATTGCGTTGTCCTTGTATACGTCACCGTTTATAAACAAAAAATATAAGTATATAGAAAGCTCACGTATATTTTAGCAAACATGATTATACAAAACGGGCAAGCCTTTTATTATACTGAGCCGTTTTACAATAGATTATTAGAGCAACATACTGATAAGTAAGCTATGATGGACGTAATAAATTCTGTGTGCCTCTCACGGTCAAATACAGAGCGTCTGGAGTACTGCGCAAGTCGCAGCCAGGACCGGACCCGGGGCAGGGGCGGCGACGCCGTCGCCGTGAACTTCGCGCCGCGACTCCCCGATTCCCGGACACCTAAATCGATGGATCGCCGACTGGGCGTCGAATTTCGCACCGCGCAACGGAGATGCGTTAAAAGGAACGATCGATGCGAAAATATTCGCCATGCGGAGGCTGGTTACCTTAAGTAAAATGCGTATCCTTGTTCATGGTAATGCGTGATATGATGTGATGTAATTTAGCAATTGGCAGGTGATTCGCGGGAGTTCGATAAACCAGCAAGTGCAGCGGTGCACCATTCCTCGCTATGTTTAGCACGCCCGGCGCGTCGTGGTATCGATCAGAGGCGCGCGTGTCGCGTCTGCACCGGCGCGGCCCGCACTGCTGTCCGCGCGCCCTTCCCCGCACACCGCCCCGTAGCCCGGTACCGCGCACGCGCTCTGCGCACTCGAACACTTAACTTGCGTTTCACGCGCTACAGTACCAATTTTTATTTTAGTAGACACTATTATTGACGTCTATTTTTCACTTAGTATCAATAAATAGAATTTCTTATCAAAAGCATAATCATCACGATTTAGCAAGTAATTTTAATCCGACCAAGTCATCGTTTGCGCCGACGTCAAATCGATTTTGTGTAAAACCGGGAGACGCCCTAAACGGGTTGTAACTATCTATAGCTTACACATTATGATCATGAGTCCACAATTCTACGGAACGAAACTATAATACTGATAGCGCAATGGCAAAGAGATTGTTGCAATTTGCTTTAAGGTCAACATCTTAACGAAACAAGCAATGTACCTATAAGGAACTTGTGTTAGTAAATATTTTGTCTATATGTCATGTGTCAACAACGAAATAAATACCATACTATTAAGTTCATGTATATTAATACAGCGCAAGAAAAGTTAAAAAACCTTAAACAAGGTTTCGGTGTTTTAGATTAGATAGAATAGAGAAAAATAATAGTTGTTCAGCAGGAATACTATACCTTGATTTGTTTATGAAATACGGTGACGTTGAGAAACTCGTTTTATATGGAAATATAATTACTATCTCGTAAGTAGACATTAACTTTTAATCGTAAAACACGCTTTCGACGACTCCTAAAATAAATATTGATTTTAATTCTTTCTTTATTTAGTGCCCACTATCCATTAAGAACTACGTTTATCGAGCCTTTCTAAGGCTAGCATAAAGTCCTTATAGGTGGTGACGAACGTGTTGCTCTATTTTCCAAGCATTCAAACATCTTATACCGTGATTTCATATCGGAGAATATAAGCGTGTAAACTTTTAAAATAAGGAAAGTAGTAAATTTTAAAAATATTCTGCAAAAACATCGACGACTCAATGCAAACAAAAACATCATTACTATTAGTCGTAGTTAAGTAATGAAATTTAAAAATGAGGCGATACAATAACTGTCGTGAGAGTTTATTTTTTTTTTACATGTAAGCACAGATAATAAATAGGAAACAAATGTCAAACCTTAAACAATTAAAATAAACACAATATGCTATTTATAAATTTATTGTACTCACGGAAGTAATTGAGTGTTTCCCTGATCTGATCAGGCGTGAGAGCTAGATCTTCGGAGCTGAGCGGCAGCGCCGGCGAAGGTATGAACCAGTCCTGATTCTCGTACCCTGTAACAAAATACCGAATTTAAACATTTACAAACATAAATAAGCTATACGTACCAACAATCAGTCATATGCTACAACGGTCTGAGTACGATGATTCACACAACGTCCTCGTTTCATCCAGTTCAATTGTGATATTAACTCGGCACATGTTTAAATTGGTACCACATTTGATACTAACGTGTGCACATCACTACGTTCGTTCTCACGGTCAAACACTAGCCCTGATAACTCAGGGCGCAGGTTATCACACTGTATAGTCCAACAACATAATGACTATACAATTGTCAAAAACATTCACAGCTGTGTAAACGTACACACTGTATCAAATAGAGGACCCAAATAAAGAAATTTGGAAGCCGCCCTACGAGATTAACATTTCTAGTTTCGATCAATCTTACAAAGAACCTTAGAAACCGGTTCAATAGCTGCTAAAGGTACTTGTCTCAGGGTATGTATGGAATGAGAAGCTTTCACTCGGTCCAGTACATTTATTTAGTATGTTAATATACCTCATTCTGAATATATTTCACTTAATCAATAATTATAAATAACCCAAAATGTTATTGGTTGCATTGTAATTGTTTACATTACCTCGCCCTTCGTTAGAATCGATTGTAAGTCTAATCGACTACCAAAGAAACTCGATTATTGTCAAAATTTGAGACAGGTTATCATGTCATTGATGCAAGCACATAGCCAAAGCCAGACTAATTGCATTAAAGAGGTATCCATTCCTATTTTACTTTCCAAGACAATACATTTCTGCATTGATTTAATTCGACTATAAAATAGAACAAAACCTGCTTTGATACAGAAATAGATCTTACACCATAACTATATCGCAGATTCCAACAGACGTCATCAAACGTACATAGTCTGGTATACGGTATGCGTGGAACTTCAAGTACCAGTCAGTTGACAGAGATCGCGGGTTAGACCGGTCAGCGGACGATGACTCGCGCCGATGAGACCATTATTAATAGAGCCGTGTGACGCCGGCGCCGGAAACCCAACCTCGGCGCTTTGTGGCACGGAACACCAGTTATGTGCACACTAATTAACATTCTATAACACTTAGGGGCAGTACTACCAAATTCTCGTAATTTGCCTGATAATAATCAAAC